>JAPKLW010001737.1:107197-143112 GCA_026898455.1 Plectranthus barbatus
ATATATGTTTTAAAAATAAGAAATATATATATAGAGACGAGATCATGTGAGAAAAAAGAATGAATTTTATCTATTAGATCTAAATAAATTAATGGTTGATATACAATCAAGCAACAACTAAAGCACAATCATACAATTACCTAAATACAATCAAGCACCTTTCTCACGGGGAGTTATTCTCACTAGATTTTATAACGAGACACTGTTGAGATACCAGCCACAGCATGAGAAACACACACTCAAGATCAGATGAGAGTGAAAATGAGAGAGAAAGACTTTCTGTTATGATTATGTTACAAAGAATGTTTTACAACTCTCATCTATATATAGACGGAATAAAATATGAAAAGAAAACTGATTCTAGATGCTTCTATCTAACAAACTAACTAACTACATTCTAGAAGCATTAGTGATGACTAAGTTGGCCATTCTTCAAGCTTTCTATCGCAATCTTCTAGAACATCTTTTGATGTACGTTGTTCGACTTGCGTGCATGACTTCTCACGTGTGCATGGTTTCTCCATGTTATGTTGTTCATGTGGCTCGACTCTTCATAATGTTAACACCGCCCCCCCCCCCCCCTCTAGCTCAACATTCCAAATGTTAGCCTTGGAGAGAAGGAAGAAGAAAGAGGCAACTGGGAGGGCTTTGGTGAAGAGATCAGCAGGCTGCACAGAAGACCTAACATGTTGCAGAAGAAGAAAACTCAATTTGAATAAATCCTGTACCACATGACAGTCGATGTCTATGTGCTTTGATCTCTCATGAAAAATGAGGTTCTCGGAAATGTGTAAAGCGGCTTGACTGTCACACCACAAAGGAATGGGTAAAGGAACGGAGCAGTGAAGATCCCGGAGCATGAAAGAAATCCATTGAAGCTCAGGAGATGTGGCTGTCATTGCCCTATACTCGGCTTTGGCAGAAGAACATGATATCGTGGTATGTTTCTTAGACTTCTAAGAAACTAAACAACCTCCAAGAAAAATACAATAACCGGTTAATGAACGCAGGTAGTCTCGCAAGCTCCCCAATTTGCATCACAATAGGCGGTGAGGCTGAGATCATTACGAGATGAATAGATCAAGCCGCGGGAAGGGCAACCTGCAAGATAATGAACAACATGGATTGCAGCATGCTAGTGGGATGAACGAGGACTCTGCACAAACTGGCTGAGCTGCTGAACCGCATAACTAAGGTCCGGTCTCGTGTAGCTGAGATAGAGAAGACGACCCACGAGCCTTTTGTGCTTTACTTTTCAGGATGATCAAGAAATGGAGAAGTATCTTTATCAGCTGCAACAAATTTGACACTAACAGGTAAGGGAGTGGAAGTAGGAGAACAATCTAACAACCCAACATTGCGAATAATATCGGCTGCATACTTGGTCTGTGTAATATAGATCTGATCACTGCTATTTCTAACAGATTAATTATAATAACAGCGGCAAATAAATTTGTAAACCCTAAGGTTATCGATCCAGGGGAATTGTGTGGGGAAAATATCCTATGTACTAATTATGATCTTAAGATTCATTGTTTGAAGAATTCAAAATTAGGGTTTTATAAAAGTAAAGAAAACAATGCAGAAAATTAAAGTAGTTTGGAAAGCAAATTTAAAGGAACACAGATTCTAGGGAAGAATTCATATTATGGATGACATGTAGGAATCAATTAATTTAACAGGTAGAATACTGCAACAATGCTATATTTCCTTGTTTGGCAAATATAACCTAGATTACTAACTAGTGACTATCTCCGCTCGGTCTCAAAGTACACCAAATTAGTCAATCTGATAAGCAAATCAGTTCAATTCCTACAGTCTAGTACATCTGTTTGGATAGTGTAGATTGTATCATGCATTCCTATTCCCACTATTAATATTCACCTCTCGGTCCTTCTATCAATAGCTAGACATCTAAATTAATCGTCACCTCTCGGTCCTTGAATTAATCTAGAATTATAAAATAAACACAGGAATCATGAACCTAATTAATTAATCCTAACATGCATCCATAATATTATTCAAACCCTAGAACCCGCTAGGGTTTCTAGCCACTCATCGCAGATAGAAATCCAAAAGAAAACATATTCAATTGCATAAAAGTAAAGAACTTACAAAAAGTAAAGGGTTTCGTGTTTCCCAAGTCTTCAAACTCTAAAAACTGAATACTATGATAATTGGTACTGAAAAATCTAATTTACATAGGTATTTATAGTGGTGGATGTGTATCCTATCAAATCTAGAGCTAAAGATATGAATAAATCTGTTTTTCCTCGAATTTCCACTCCAGCAGAAAGCCTCGCGTCGATCGTGGCTGATCCACATCGATCGACGTGGCTTCTTGGTCGGCGTCGATCGATGCTGATTGGCGTCTGTCGACGCGACTTTTCGCCCCTTCTGCGCGGTCTCACGATTTTGGCCATAACTTTCTCTCCCGAACTCCAATTGACCCGATTCCAGTTGCGTTGGAGAGCTAACTCAAAGCATCATCCATTGCCATGTGCCAATAGCTCGAATTCCTCTTGTGGAAGAACTCTTCACTGCTACTCTTACACGTCACTGCTTCCGGAATGGCTTTCTCGTGAACTTAGGCCTAAAACCCTACAAAAACACCAAAATGCGCATAATACCACCTAATATAGACTCATGCATAGAATATATACATAAACTCAATAAAACTATGTAAAATAGTAGAAAATAATATAGATAAGCGAGTAAAATAATGAGCTTATCAAGATCCCTTCAGCAGACCGAGCAAATTCCATACCCAGAAAATAAGAAACCGACCCCAAGTCCTTGATGGTGAATGCATCATCGAGGAACTTCTTAACATGACTGCTAAGAGAAGGATTAGAACCAGAAAGAATCACATCGTCCACATAAATGAGAAGAAACATTAAATCACCATTATTGAAATAAGAGAAGAGACAATGATCATGTGCGGCATTAAGCTTACTAGTAAATCTCATGGTTCCAGTGTCTGGAGGCCTATTTCGGACCATAAAGAGACTTGCGCAATCATCACCCGGTTTGGCCTTAGTGTAGCTAGGAGGAGTCATGTAAATATCCTCATTAAGCGAACCATGGAGGAACGCATTGTTCACATCAAGCTGGTAAATATCCCAGCCACGAGCTGCATCAATGGCGGTTAAAAGCCGAACACTTACAATTTTTGCAACGGGTGAGAAAACCTCCAAATAATCCTCACCTTCTACCTATGTATATCCCTTCGCAACCAACCGTGCCTTGAACCGGTCCACACTCCCATCAGCCTTGCATTTGATTATATACACCCAGTTACAACCAATAGCTTTCTTACCATGTGGAAGAGAAGTGAGCTCCCATGTCTAGTTATGTTCGAGAGCTTCAATTTCTTGTTGCATAGCTACCTGCCACTGCACATTAGTTCTAGCTTGATTATAAGTAGAAGGTTCTTGTAAAGTAGATAAGAAAGCAATAAGATTAACATGAGCATGTGGAAGAGAGGATGTGGAGGATGTAGAGCTAAAATTGGTTGTGATATAATCATTGAGCCAAGAAGGAGGGTGAGAAGATCTAGATGATCTGCGGGGCTAGATTGGAGATGGATGAGAAGTAGTATCATGGACAGGAGAAGGAATGTGATAGGAAGAAGAATCATGAGAAGTAGTATGTCAGGGTGAGGAGGTAGGAGAGGAAGGAGAAGATAGAACCTGAGGAGGGGCAGCAGGAACATCATCAAAAGATGGATATGAGGATGAGCATGCTGGAAGTGTGATCTCAGTTGAATCATGAGAAATTGATGGAAAATGTCTTCAAAGAATCTGACATCCCGGGACACCACAATCTTTTTAAGAGATGAAGATAGACTTTGTACCCTTTTTGGCCATTAGGATACCCTACAAAAACCCCTGCAATAGACTTGCTGCCAAATTTATCAAGATGTGGTTGCTTCTTAAGAACATAAGCCAGACACCCAAAAACCTTGAGAGAGGAGAGATTAGGATCAGAATTATAGAGAAGCTGATATGGAGATTTCCATTGTAGGACAGGAGATGGTAAGCGATTTATCAGATGAGTGGCAGTGAGTACAGATTCTCCCCAGGAAAGTTTGGATAATTTGGAGTGAAGAAACAAAGCACGAGCTACTTGTATCAAATGTTGATGCTTTCTTTCCACAACACCATTTTGTTGTGGAGTATAAGGGCAAGACCTATGGTGTACAATCCCATGAGTAGAAAATAACCGAGCACAACTATCATTTACAAACTCACTACCATAATCGGATCGAACTACTTTAATAGGCTTCCCAAACTGAGTGTGAGAGTATTTGATAAAGGAACTGAGAACTGATAATACTTGGGACTTGTATCTGATGAAAAGTCCAAGTAACCCGGGAGAAATCATCTACAACTGTTAGAAAGTATCTACAGCCGGTGTGGGAGTCAAGTTTATAAGGGCCCCAAAGATCTAAATGTAAAAGATCAAAACAGCTATTAGATTTTATTGAGCTATGAGGAAATACATCTCTTCGATACTTGGAAACAGTACAGATTTGACACAACAATGGATTACAAGTACAAATGTGAGGAAAAATGAAAGATAAACGAGACATTACATGATTAGAAGGATGCCTTAATCTGGAATGCCACAAAACAGCAGACAAACTACAAGGAATCATAGGGTTTACATGATGAAAATGAGATGATTGAAATGAATGTTGAGCAGCTTGAATGAAGGTGGAGGAGAATGAAGCCTTGTTCAGTACATAGAGACCACGAATAACCTTGTCAACAACTATAGTATGTTGTGACTTAGAGTCATGTATCAAGAAACAATCACTGTGACATGAGCATCATGCGTGAGCTTGCGAATGAAAAGGAGATTGTATTTAAAGCTAGGTAAGTATAGAACAGATTTCAAAGTTATGGAGTTGGAAAGAATAACATCACCAAAATGAGAGACAGTTTGAGTACTGGTGATAACTCCCGTAAGGAGTTATTATTTTAGTGTTTTATAGGTGTCTTTTATGTTCTTTTTAGTGTTTCTAACTCGTATTAGGTTGTTTTTGTGTTGTATTTATCATTGTCTACATTGTGTGTCTTGTATAGTTGTGTTTTGTTGTTTTTAGTTGTTTTGCAAGGAAAATGAGTGATATTAACCAGGTTTCATGCCAAAGAAGTGAAGAGCAATCCGCTGAAAGTTATGCTGCAGCATAGGAGTAGCATTACTGGGAGCAGAGAGACTGCACAGGAGGGGACCACCAGCAGACAGAATCAGCCTACTTTTCAGATTCTGTCTCAAAAGTTGGACAGGTGTCAACTGTGTGAGCTATCAGAGTCAAAGGGCAGGATGGAGATTCATTGGAAGAGGGAAGATATTTTGAGAGCAAAGAGAGAGAAAAACATATATTCAACAATTATTCTTCTTGAACAAGCCAAGTTTTTGGAGAGAGAAAAATCTGAGGGCTGCAGCGCAGGCGCAGAGATGGAGGAAGAAGAAGAGCAGCAGCTGGACACCTTGCTGCTGGTTTTTCTGCACCTCTAGTTTATATTTGTAGTTGATAGATGAATGATAGTTGGATTTTAGCCATTTTTATTTATTTTCTTTTTAGTTTGAACATGAGCTAAACTCCTAGTGCTTGGGTTGTTGACTGGTTTATTTGCTTGAATATATGTTAAAGTTGTTCTTGTTTCAAATCTGGTGTTTGATTATGATTTTGGTTTGTTTGATTCCTTAAACACGACGGTGGCAAGGAATATTTCACCTAGGGAGACCGAAAGGAGATCTAGGCTTAGGAAGTCATAATCAATCTTGAATTCTTATGTAGACATACAAAGAACTTGAGACTTATAAGAACCCCTGTTTTGATAATTTCATTTGAAGATTAATTCTGTCATAGACATATGAAGATTAATAAGAAAATGCAAATCTAGTAGTGTGAGAGCATGCTAGGCAGTGTAGAGAGAGGTTACAAGACCCAGAATTGATGTCTGAACCATGCTGCAGCATATAGGAAAGTAGATAACCAAAAGTTAGCAACCCAAGTGTTTTTCTCGCTTTTTTAAACCGTATTTCTGAAGTTTTTACGGTCATAATTTGGTAAGAATAGTTATTAATCATTTTAGCTTCAATTGATTTTATCATTTATGCATTTATGCAATTTTAGTTTAGAAAATCATCACACAAACCTATTTTGCAAGCAATATTGTGTGCACAGCTTGATTAAACACTCTCTAGGGTTCGATATCTGGTCTCCTAGACTATATTACTTGTCGATTGCGTATACTTGCGCATAGTTCTGTAGTTACCCTTCTGCAGCAACAACAAGTTTTTGTACTGCCATCCGAAAGAGAAACAAGAATAATATCATGTAGGGGACGAAATGTATGAAAGACATGAAATGAAGAGCTGATGTGGCTCGTTGCTCTCGTATCTACAACCCAATAATCTTTGTTCAAACAATCAATAGAACTTAAGCAGGAGATAGAAAATGTACCCGCGGAGTGCATGGGATCATCAAAGAAAGCCATGTTACTCATCACCTTCGGCTCATGATTAGGGTTACTGGAGCTAGCAGATGGAATCTGTGTTGAAGAAGCAGCGAGATCATCATTCAACTCCAGAGGTGTCACTGATGCCTGCACTGCAACCACAGTTCCCTTGCGACGACCATCACCCCAGCGCTCAAGATGTCCCTTGAGCTTCTAGCAAGTGTCCACAGTATGACCAATCTTATGACAATTGGTGCAGGTCAGAGGAACGCAATCACGACGACCATAGGTACGTGGTCTAGGATTGTCACGAGACCATTGTGGATTGCTTCTCACCACCAAAGCCTGGTCATCCAAAGAGACTTGAGAATGCTCCGTAACCTGCTTGTTCAACTTCGCTTTGATAATAATAGAGTAGATTTAGTTGGCAGGATGAAGAGGCTCCATAAGCAAGATCTGGTTCCTTTCAATGTTGAAGGAATCCGCTAAGCCAAGGAGGAACTCGACTGAACGATCCTCAGCTGAAATCGCCTCATAAGCTTTGGCCAAATGATTCACCGCCATGCGTAATCCAAGAGAAAACTCAGTAGATTTGCCTTCCCCCAATTGACAAATAACCTCTTCACCATCAATAACAAGACGCAATTGAAGAAAAAGATCAGTAAGTGCTTTAAGCTTACTATAATACTCCGTGATGCCCATGTAGGGTTTGAGTCTACGATGGACAACACGAGTTGCCATTAATGAACTTTTTGCCAAGGATCGTTCTTAGGATACCAGGAATAAATTTCAATTAAATAAACCATGCGATCCTATGCATGCTCCTACAAAATTAATTGCAGAGGATGGATTTAGGGAATACCTGATTTCACCGTTTGATCTACAGATCTAGATCGGAGCCAATAACGATGAAATAGATCTGGATCTGATTCTGAACGCCAGCGATGAACAGTTGTTCCTACAGATCTGATCTTCTGATCTGTTCCCTTGCTCCTTGGAAATCTTGTGAGGATTATCTACCAAGTTGTATCCGAGATCTGGAGAAGACGATCAATTTCTCCCACCGGATCAGCCGCGCCGCCGTTCTATCTCAATATACTAAAAACCCTAATTCTTAATGATCTGATAGAGAGAAGGCCTTTATATAGTGTTAGGGTTTTGAGAAACCCTAACCCTAATGGGCTTGAGCAGTTCATGAGCCAGACCAGGGACCAGATGCAAATAATAAAGTGGGTCCTCTTTATTAATTAATCCTTCCTTGTTCAACCCAGAACATAATTAATTAATAAAACATTGTTTTAACCTTCACCACGGTAACAATGCTGACTCGCCCCTTTATTACCACGTTATTAGGAACGGGTTGCACCAAACTAACATGATCCACATATTTAAGGTTTTGGACATTCATTAATTAATTTGGCTTATGACAATCAGCCACAATTAATTAATCTCTTATTTCCTGAGTAATACCACTCACTCCTTTTCACTTATGTCTGAATTAAATAATTCAACCTGCAGGGTTTAGCATAATGAACCTTGTGAGCTCCTCAGGGAATGTCACCATCCTGAAACAGATATGCTTACCTAAACGTCCAGACTAAGCAGGCCACACACAAATTACCAACACCCAAAATACAAGTATTAGAGTACATGTAAGACTCGTCACTCTAGTAAATCAAAGTGTGGTCAATCTGTGTGTGCCCCTTATCCTTCAGTTAGGTTTAAGATCATAGGAAGTATGTTAGGGATCTGGCTCATTCGTATGTCAATGTGAATGGCACATCCCACTGTTGATCCCATCAATATATAACCATGTACCGACACATCAAGTAGCTAGGATAAGCCCACTTATGAACCGATGTGTCGCAGCTTAGACTGACAGCCTATCCAGGGACTGTCTCAGCTGTGATACTGTTTATATCTCGCTAGCTCAAACGATTCATATGATCCTCTGTGATCTCCTACACACCATATGATCATCCATATATGCGAGATAATACGATATTATGGTTCGTTGTATGTTCGTTTCATCAGATAGCGAGTATTGTTGCAGCAACATATATGAAGACCAGTGTACAAAACACTTAATCATATATGCTTTCAGTATATAATCCCAACAGCCCAAGGATTCCTGCTTAATGTTCGCGATGTCCTTAATTTGATACAGCATTGCGACGTTGGAAACTCCAAAGCGTTCTTCAATTTCAATCCATAGCAGCGCAGCATCATTTACATATGCAAATTGTTGAACAATGTCCTTAGAGATAGAGGCTTTCAACCACGATACCACCATGTTGTTGACCTTCCGCCAACGACGATAGTACTTAGACGTCGGTGCTGGAGCTTTACAACTGCCATCGACAAATGGCCAACTTGTCCTTTGATTCGAGAGTTGTGATCACAGCATTACGCCAAAGGCGGTAATTAGCTTCAGTTGCGGAAATGTAACGAGCTACATGCCCGGATGATCGAAGTCATGCAGATTCAACTGTTCCTCATATCGAGGATCATCGATCTCAACTTGAGGCTCTGGTACCATGTTGAGATACCAACCACAACATGAGAAACACACACATAAGATCGAATGAGAGTGATAATGAGAGAGAAAGGCTTTCTGTTATGATTCTGTTACAAAGAATGTTTTACAGCTCTCAACTATATATAGACGAATTAAAATATGAAAAGAAAACTGATTCTAGATATTTCTATCTAACAAACTAACTAACTACATTCTAGAAGCATTAGTGATGACTTCTCACGTGTGCATGATTTCTCCTTGTTGTGTTGTTCATGTCGCTCGACTTTGCATAATGTTAACAGACACTTGTCATTCTACAAATTTTATAACTCATATTTTATTGGTTGTTTCTCGAAAACAAAACCATATACAATATGTAGTCGCACAAGTTCATGTGTTTATTAGTTTTTTTTTTAATAATAAATCAAAAGAAAAAAGAAAAACTTTAAGCTTTTAGATGAATGACTAGCATAATCTAATTCTCTCCTCTCTCCATATTTCAATTAATATTTTGTTGGCTCCACGTTCTGAAGTGATCTTAGCCTTATGTAGTCCGACGGGGCATATTTAGAAACAAACTATTTCAAAAATAATAATTTGAACCCTTCCTAAAATAGTAAAATAGAAGCAATCTCCATTCCTTATAACAAAATTTAGGAGTAATAAATAATCTAGCCGATGACGCGGAAATCAAAATGGGCTCCAATTCAATCCAAACTCGTTGACTTTCTTACATTTCAAAGTCAAGAGCTTACGTCGGCAGAGTCCCAAGATTTTAATTCAAGTTCATATTAGCCACAAAACCCCCTTTAGAATGGATTCCTCAGTCTGCTATTACAACCTTAAAATTGTGTCACACATCACATGTGCTAGCTATTATACTTAAGTTAATTTGTGGTTTAAGTAAATATAATATGTGTAAAAAACTTTACGAAGAGTTGAATTAAAATTGACAAATTCGAAGCAATGAAGAATTTGTCATGGCATTTAGTAATTAGTTGGTTCACTTCTCCATCTATTGAATGAAATTACTATTTTAAACGAATACTTGTGTAACAAGTTAATGATTCTTTTTTTATAATACGAAACTTTAATTTCCTTAGATCCCAAAATTATGAGGTGAACAATAATTTTATCCGAACTATATAAAATTTGTATTTTATGCTTTTAATTTATATGATATATGAAAAACTTTACTTTAATTTCTATTTTTTATGTTTATTATTATATTTAGAATTTGTTGAAACATATCATTTATAATATTATAAAAGTCAAATAAAAGACTTCATCAATTGTGGAAAACCTATAAAACGAGTATTAATATATGTAAAAACAATTAATCCTATATATATGCGTGTGTTCCCTTCATTGTATTCTCCTTCAAAATCCAACTGCAAAAAATAGATATTTTCCGATCAGGAAATGAATCCGACCAGCATCACGAATCCCTCCGCCGCCCCAGAGCTGGTGGCTCCGTCGAGCCAAGAAGCGCTGCGCAGGAGAAACGAAGATCTGGAGAAAGAGCTGAAGCAAAGCCATGAAAGGGAGGAGAGAATGAGAAGAGAGCTGCAGAGCACGTGGGAGCGGCTGCGGGTGGCAGAGGAGGCGGAGGAGCGGCTGTGCTGGCAGCTGTCGGAGGCGGAGGCAGAGGCGGTGGAACATGCAAGGGAATATAGAGCTCATGTGATGAAGTTAATGGACCAAATTAATTCTCATGCACAGAAGCAGAAGCTTTTGCAGTAAAAATAAAATTCAAATTAATTATATAATCACCCTATATATATATATATATATATGATCATTATCATCATCATCATCTTTTTTATTCATTAAGTTTATGATCATGTGTTATTTTTTTCTCAGAAAGTAAAAAGTAATTTTCTTTGTAAGAGATTTGTATTTGTTTAATTAAATGTCAATTATGTTTGTTTTGAAATGAATCGATGTTTTGCATAAATTGTCAATTAATTAACTGTTTGGACATGGAGGGTGACTTGTTAGGCGTGAATATTTGCTTCAACTTTGCGTATCTTGATTGCGATGTCACATATATATATATATTGATTAATTAACATATATAATGTGAGTATACTGGGCGCATTCTATTTATAATCTACTTTACATTTGATGTATGCATTTTAATCTCCCATAATAATGACAGCATTTCGATTGGAATGAATTGTGCACAAATAAATATTTTGATTGAAATGTGTCATGTTTCACAATGTCTCGCCAAAATACCATTAATATAAACTAAACCTAATTATAAGGAAAAATAACAAATAAATAAATAATTGTATAGTTAGTTTCGGATAGGACTTTTCTGGCACACACGCTTCAATTAAGTATTTTAGAAAATAAATAGTGAATTATATTCAAAAACTCGTATGAATTTATTTAATTAAAAACCATAAATTTGGTACGAATTCACAAGTCACGGTTTCACGTTAAATTTATATTATTATATTTTTGCTACAAAATCTAAATAACAAAAAAAGTCAAAAGTAAGGATTAGTTCCTTTGATTTAACTCCATAAGATTTGCCGAACTAGAGACGCCTACGCAACCAAATAAAAAAATAAAAATTGGAATAAAATATTTTTATATGCTCCATTTCTAGTAGAATAACATAATTATGTGAGGATGTATTATTTGTGGAGAAGTCGCATTCATCTATATATGCACTTCTAAATTATTCAATATAAACGAATATCACATTCAACCACTAGCGGATCTAGTCAAGGGCTATAGCCCCAGCCAAAAAAAATTCGATTTTAATTATAGGAAGATATAATATTTATAATATAATTTTTTCATCGATAAGTTATTAAGAAAAAGGGGGCTAAAATTGAAGAAAAACAGAGGGTGTGTAGGTGTTGAGAGACAAGATGAATTAAAAATTCTTTTTGTTTTAAATTTTTATAAAAGAGTAAGATTAATTTTAATATATGAATTATTATATATATTTTTATTATTGCTTTGAGCTGATTTTTAACTTAATCACATAATTTTGCTTTTGTATTCTACCAGTGCCCCAACGCGAAAAAAAGAATACTTATGGTAAAAAAAAAAAAAGTTCTTAATTAAATATTTTTATTTTAAACACTTATTCTTGATTATAAAGTTTATCGACCGCTCAATTAATCTCAAACCTTTTCTTGAAATTAAAGTATACTATTTATTATTTAATACTTTTTATATATAATTTATTTATTAATGGTAAGTCATGAATCGTGTAAATTATAAATGAGTACTAGATTGCCAAACATACGATATGGGTAGGTGACCACTTTTGTGTACTTGGTGTGGTTATTCAATTAATGCGAGTCTATTCATAATAAATAAAGTATAGATAGTCAATAAATGCTATAAAATTTAAATTATTAACGAAATAATTATTGCAATTAACAAAATCAACACGGTTAAATTATACTCTCTCTGTCTCGTCAGATTTAGTCCATTTTTTTATTTTCGTCTGTCCCGTTAGATTAGTCCACTTTCTTTAAATAGAAAAAAATAGGGAAAATTATGAAAAATACTCTATAGTATTGGTCAACTATGAAAAATACCCTAATATTTGCTTTTCCTTGAATTATACCCTAAAGTTTCATTTTGCCCACTAAAAATACCCTTTACTATGAAATATATCCTAAAGTTTCTCATATCATTGAATTATACCCTAATGTTTGCTTCTGTCAATTAAAAATACCCTACGTCGCTAACGGTGTTAAGATTTTAATACAATATATGCCACATATATACCAAAGAAATGGAAATGTCACATATTATTTAATTTATGATTCATAAAATTTTTAACATCAAATCAAATATCAGTAGGGATATCAATTTAGCCCGAAACCCCGAGCTAAAATACGGGTTAGGTTCAAAATATTTTAGCCCGAAAAAAAATTAGCCCGAATAGCCTGAGACCAAATAATCCGAAACCCGATGGGTTGGCCCGATTAACCCGGTTACTTTTTTATTAATTTATCTATCATAATTATAGTACTAAAATCTACTTTTGATATTTAAGATCATATATATTAATTAAATTTTAAGTTATATAATTATATTTAGTTCAAATAATATTTAATACATAGTTAAGTTTATTTACTTACGAATTTAAAATATATTTAAATATTGCTAAAATTAAAAATAATATATTTTAATAGTTAAATTAATCATTATAAGAGTTTGTGATGTGTTTTGTATTTTTATAAGAGAAAAATAATATTTTGTTTATTTTTTATTATTTAAAATATTAAAAGAGTGAAAAGATATTAAAAATAAAAAATAATTAATAAATTCATTGGCCCGACGGGCTAGCCCGAAAACCAACGGGTTAGGGTTAGGGTCAACATTTTTTAGCCTGAAAAAATTTCAGCCCTATTTGACCCGGATCGATTAACCCGCAGCCCGATAGGACTGACCCGAAATCCAACGGGTTAGTTCGATGGACATCCCTAAATATTAGGGTATAATTCAATGGTAAAGAAAATATTGGGGTATTTTTTTATAGTTGAGGGTATTTTTTATAGTTGAGGGTATTTTTAATTGACAAAATGAAACATTAGAGTATAATTCAAGGAAGGAAAAATAATAAGGTATTTTTTATAGTTGACCAATAGTTTAGGGTATTTTTCATAGTTTTCCCAAAAAAATATTCTCAAATCAATAAAGAGTTGTATGAAACAATCTCTCAAGATCCATATTATTTGTCAGTATTTTTTTTTGGAGCAGTTTCCATATTCTACATCTTCAACCTCTAACCTCCATCGTTGGTTCACGCTACTAAATTCTGATTTTTTCTTCTCTCCAACATTCTCACCTGTTTTTTTTTTTTTCTTTCTCTCCAACTCTTTCTTATCATCCCTGCTGATTCTTAACCTTCCACTTCATTGAAAGAGATCGGCGATTTCAAACAAAACCACCCACATGCAGAAGTTGCCAATCTTCCCTATTTTCAGACTAGAAGCAATCGCACTTGTATTTCTTCTCGTCGCGATGTTCTTAATACCGGTGATTGTCAAGTGCTCACATATGATATGATCGTGGTGGTCTATCGGCAAACATACACACACACTTTAATTCGCTGCTCCATTGGTGGAGCTTCCACGACAGGTTGTGGCTGTGAGGTGGAGTTGCAAATTCTATTGTGTGGAAACTCATACTCAGATCTCGTGCAAGAACTTGTTCATCGCCAGCTGTATTTCGGCGACAACGCATTCACTTTTGAATCTGGATTTGCGTGCCAAATAAATACTCTATATAATAAATCAAACGAGTTGTTGATGATTAGTCGATAAAAATATAAAAAAAAGGTCCAATTCGTTACCAGACGCTTGAGGAAGATTGCTATTTTTCTTCGCGACTTCTGCTTGAGTTGATTTCTAGAGTATTTTTTTTACTAGTTCCATCATTTCTTATACTAAATACATCATTTCCCCATCATTCGATTAATTACATTATTTACATTGTTTGATTATGTCATGTGTAGGGTAATTTCTCATTATTTGACTAATTGCTTCATTTCATTACACTCAATACATTATTTGATTTTGTGTAGTATAATTTCTCATCTTTTAGTTTCATTACACTAAATACATCATTGAAAATAATTTGACTTTTCTAAATACATCATTTTGTTTGTGTAGTGATATTTGAAACTAACAAGTCCTTTGAGACTTAGTACATCAGTGTATGAAAAAAAAAAAAAGGGAAGGGGAGAAAGGTTAACCAGTTAGCTCTCATGATTCTTTTTCCTATTTGGAATGTAGCTTGAATATCTCTTTAATTTCATTCTCTCAAATTTTGCAATTTTCTTTTTGTTAAGGCTGGCTATGTTGTCCGGAGGCATTGACATAATGCCCCATTGATGGCATAAACAATTGTGAAGCACAAGTTTAACACTGTACGTAGCTTCATGTCAACAAACTAAGTGTGTGGAATCAAATACATTTCTTATGTTCAAAACTTTAAGTAACAATATTATATGAAGCAACACTAAAAACTTTGTTTAAATTTATATAAGCTATCGTACATATCAAAATATTTTGTCACGTCCCACATCATTAAAAGGCATGCAATCAAGCAGAAGGAATACATCACTTTTTTTAGAACATGAACGAAGAAAAGATACTTAGTTGGTGGGTTTCGGAATCAGGGAATGGAATGATTCCGAAACCCACCGTTTGGTTTATGGGTTTGGGAATCAAGGTTTTGGAATCATTCCTAAAATTTTGGGAATCCACTAAACCCTTCTAACTCCATGGGTTTCGCCTCATTCCCAATTTTCATTCCTGCCCTCGTCAATTTCACTTCTCCATTCCCATTTTTCATTCTGACTGCCCTCGTCAATTTCACTTCGTCAATATGCCGAGGATCGTAAATTTACGGAAATAAAATCGAGCTTCATAGAAATTTCATTCCTGCACTTTCTCTTCTCCAAGATTTCTCACCTCTGCGAATCTTTTCTTTTTATTCTCGTGGTTTTTTGTGCTTCTCTGTGCTGCTATCTTCTATGCCTCTACATTTTCTCCTAATTTTTCACGAAGTCTTGGTGTTGCTATTTTCTCCATTTTCAGGAAGCAATCAAATTCAGCATAAGGATTGCTATTTTTTTTTTCTTTTGCATTCCTCTCTTCCAGCGAGTTCTTTGCTCTGCTATTTCTCTCCATCAACTCTTTTTCCCTAATTTTTTATGAAGCCCTCTGTTTCTTTCTCCAAATTCTCATGAAGCCTTGCACACAGTTGTCTTCTCTTTTCAAATTAATATTATTATTTTTATTTTGGCAAGTTTATAATTACTCAATAAATAATAAAATAATAATTATAAATTTATTTTTATACCTATAAACTTGATAAACCAAATATGAAATTTGAAAATGATTCCTAAACCCAATTCATAAACCAAACATCAAAATTGGAAATGATTCCTAAACCTAACTCAAACCAAACAACATACTTCAAATTACTAAACCCATACCCATTCCCTTTACTATTAAACCCATACTCATAGTGATTCCGGACTGTTAAACCAAACGCCCCTTTAATTTGAATTGAAATCTGCATTCCTGCAACTAGATATTCAAATATCTCCCACTTAAACATGAATTATTTATTAGTATTCCATAATAATAGTAATATGTTAGATAAAGCATATCAGTTAGGTGTCTAAAGATATGCAATGAGTTACAAAGTCATAATTGCCCAAAAATTATTCATGAATATATGAATACATCATTTCCAAACCCAAAAAAAATTTATAAATTTATCACAAAAATTTTGGTAGAGAATCATTAAAAAATAATTACATCATTTAAACTAAATGAACACATCATTTCAAGTAAATTAAAGAAATGCATTGTTTAGAAAAAAAATCATCATTGCTGAAAAAATAAAGAATACATTACTCATAATAAATAAATATATTATTTACAATAAAAGAATGCAACATTTACAATATAAAAAAATACAATAAATCATAAATTTAGCACAAGAATATTCACATAGAATCATTAAAAATAATTACATCATTTACAGTAAAAGAATACATCATTTAAGGAAAAAAAAAACATCATTGCTGAAGAAGAAAAGTTAAATCATTTATAATAAATGAATACATCATTTACAATTAAAAATACATCATTTCAAAATAAAAAAATACATTATAGTTTCAAAATTAAAAAATACATTGTAATCGTGAATAGACCCTACAAGAGCAGTATTTCGTACATGATATTGCGCAATCAGATTTTAGCAACACCACCAACTGATGGTGCAGCCGTGCAGCAACAAAGAGAAGCAAGAATCTGGATGCTCCACCAAATAAAGAACAAGTGCAATTAAACAAGCAAAAGCCCCGGGAAGACTCCCCAAAAGCCATCTATTAATATACTCCCTCCGTCCCATTGAAGTAGTCCCATTTTTCATTTTTGTTTGTCCCATAAATTAGTCTCATTTCCCTAAAATGGCAAATTTTTTCACACTCAACAATAAAATATTAATTCCACTACACTCACAATCCTTAATCTCCGTACCGAAAAGAAATGGGACTACTCTAATGGGACGGAGGGAGTACTAAATAAGAACAGCCAAATTACTGTTCATTTTAGAGGCAACATGACAATTTTACCGCCTATATATCATGCAAGCTTAAAATCCATGCAAACATAGAAACAAATCTTACTATTACCATCTTTTTAAATACTGCTCAATAAAATTCAAATGTGTATACCATCAAATGTGTAAAATTACAATGATGTCCAGCTGTCATCAGAATTTATATTAATGTATGCTTATACTTTTAAACTTGAGCCGAACTGAAAATATTTAATATCGTGATTAAGAAGTATTCAGTTGTTACGGGCCTAATTCCCAATTCTAAAGTGTTGAGGGTGAATTTGTTCAAAATACGGAGCCCCGAGAACTAAAAAGAAATATGAATAGGAAATGACATAACGAGACTTGAAAATGAATGAATAGCTAACTATAATCGTAATGAATCGAACTGAATTGATTATAAAAGATGTTTTAGGTCTGTGAGCTTTGATAGGTGAGAGCTTTCTCTAAATTCTGGTCGCCGTTCGCTTCTTGACGTTTGAAGAGGTATTTATAAGTTTCTTTTAATATACCTGTGAATGTGATAATGCTTGTCAGAGAAAACAGGGTAGCATCAATGCAGATGAAGTTCAAATCTTCAAAAAAAAAAGAAGAGCCAATTCACATTGATCGGAACTGCAAGATCAACCCTGATGAAAGTCCTGAACCAATCACTGCCCATGGTTGCTGGAGCAGAGTGGTTCCTCTAGAAGCCACCGCATTTTTCTAAGTGATGAATGTGTGCAGAGCAGGACTGCAGCAGAGACTGTATACTGTGATGAGATTTTTTTATGTGTTTTAAGTAATCTGATCAACCTCAACCGGTGCTCGTGCATTGGAACAAGGAAAGCTTAAATGAAACAAAAGTTAGTTAAACATACAACCACACAACAAATGTCTTCAATCTTCATGGAACACCAGAGAATCGTGTTGAATACTTACTCATTATGCATCACCCTTCTTGGATACACGCTACAAAGACTCAAAGCGCAATATTATTTTGATACTGACTAGTCTGAACTTTGATTAAAAATCCTTCCATCACAAAGGTATCAGCAGAGGCAATTTATCTTCTTAGTGATGCCATGAAGCATCTTTGTAGCTATATCTCTAACTATCAGTCAATGAACTCGGCCTTTGCTTTCTCGGACGTTTCCCATCACAAAGAAAACCAAATTTCACAAAAGTATAGTACATCACATCAATTCAAAGTCCCCCAATGTATTCGCCACAATATTTCACAAATTATATCTCATAAAATGTTTCAATGAAGCATTTGTATATCTGGAGATGCTACGAATTTAATTAAAAGAAAGAAAGAGAATGTCAGAGAGATGGATTGGACCGAACCTTTTCAGAGGAGGAAACATGAGCCTGGGGAAAAAAATAATATGGACTGGGGAGAAAACATGAATCTTTTCGCGGTGTGCTCCAACTAAATAATCTCGCAAGAGATCTCCGGCATGAGTTTTTCTCCCTCCACTACTGTTTGCTCCTCCTATCCCACAAATCCGACGACGAAGACGCTAGCAGTTGCTCCGTCGTCCATGGCGAAAACGATGAAATCAACAGATAGTGGAAGCGAACACCACAATTTGAGGTCACGTGTGTGATTGTTGATCAGGATGATGGTGCGATGGCAGGAAGACGTACGAGTGTGGGTGATGGGAGACTTCCATTGCTGCCAAATGCATTTCAAAGTTGGAGATGATTTATATTTTAAGAAATATTTATTAAAATATCCAATTAAAAAATATGGGTAACATTAGATCCGTCTCATAATAAAAAATAGTGAGACCGTCTCATAGGAGAGTTTGCTATCAATAAAATATTAATTCCACTACACTCATCTCTGTACCGAAACTAAAGTGGACTAATCTAATAGACGGAGAGAGTAATAAACTTTCAAGAAAAAAGAAATATGTATCAAATCTCATATTTTTAAAAAGTGAATAATAAATTAATAATCAATTTTCAATAAAAGGAAAATAAGTATCAGTCTTATAAATTTTATGTATTATTATTTTAAAATCTCAGATGATTTTGTATATGTTATCAAACAATTTTATGATTTATATATCAAAAAAATATATATTATTAGTTTATAGATAATTTATAAAAAAAATATTATTTCAATATAAATAATTAAAATTCTTACTGCACTAGATAATAAACCCATTTCTAGATAATAAACCCATTTCGATTACTGTGACTGAAAAAGTGGCCCCAACACACACACAATAATAATTGAAGATTACATCCCACACGTTTTAGAGAGAGACAGCCACTTCTGCTTGCGTAAAATACGCAATCCACGGCCATATACGGTATACCCCAAGAAATAATAATAATAAGGCAAAAACTTGCGTTAGGCAGGCCTAAACGGTTTAGGCGGGTTTTATCCTACCCATATGGGTTCACCCATCCCAATTAGGGTATATTATATGGGTTTGGATTTGGGTTAATGAATAAAATCCACCTAAAGTTTGGGTTAATGGATAAAACCCGCCTAAATCGTTTAGGCCTGCCTAACCCAAGACCTTCCCTAATAATAATAATAAAAAGTCTCTAGAATTTGTTTTATTATTATATGATCATTGGAGTTTTGTTCTTATTGAAGGTGCAGTGGAATTAAAGTTGAGGGATAAATAAATGTAATTAGGGTGGAACGGTACAATATATTAAAAAAAATTCACCGTATTGTATCGTGATAATAATATATCATATTTTATCAAGATTTTGTCGTATATTGTGGTATAACATTAACAACGGTATAGCAAATCGTATAGAACATCATTTATTAAAAAATTATATACATATCAATGATATTATTATATAATACTAATATCATTTATCGTAAAATAATTATTTTTTAATATGACAAAACAACTAGCTATAACAGAATAAATATTAAAAATAAAATAGTATAAGTATTATTTTAAAAATATTTCACAATCAAAATACATTGATCGAGAGAATATTAAATTAAAACAAAAAATTGGAGTATTAAATATGGATATTTATCAAAAAAATACTATATAGGATAATTAATACTACTATTTAAAATAAAATTAATATTTATATATTCGGTAAGGTAAGTAGACGACATATCCTAAATTTTAAAATCTCATACCATTACTATATTGTAGGTTTTGATATATCGTATCTAGGGACGTCAATTTAGCCCGAAATCTGTGGGTTGACCTAATTAACCCAAGTCAAAATACGGGTTAGAGTTGAAATATTTTGGCCCAAAAATAATTTAGCATGAATAGTCCGGGACCGAATAACAAGAGGCCCGACAATTCTGAGCCCGAAATTTGATGGATTAGATTAACCCAATTATTTTTTATTAATATATTTATCATAATTATAGTACTAAAATCTACTTCTAATATTTAAAATCATATCTATTAATTAAGTTTTAAGTTATATAATTATATTTAGTTCCAATAGTATTCAATGCATAGATAAGTTTATTTATTTATGAAGTTAAAATATATTTAAATATAGCTATAATAAAAATATATTTTTAATAGTTTTTATATAAAATTTTGTGATGTGTTTTGTATTTTTATAAGAGATAAGTAATATTTTGTTTATTTTTTATTATTTAAAATATTAAAAGAGTTAAGATATATTAAAAAATAATTACCCACACCCATTAATCCACAACTCGATAGGGCTGACCCAAAATCCAACGGGTTGGTTCGATTGGTATCATAATCGTACTGTTAATGACGAAATATCAAGATTTTGATATTTTCGATATTTTTTCAATACGATATGTAAGTTATATCAATTTTTCTGTATTTTGTTCTGTTGGTGTCTGTGCTAGACTTTTTCAAAGTCAAACACTAACACTTTGACACCCTTGTGTTAAACTTATCCTTCCATGTTGTAATTAGACAGTTACAATCGTTCCCTATTTTTTAGGGTTACGTATTTAAACCCTAATTCCAGTTTTTCTAGGATCCTAAATATCTGGAATCGTGCATATTATTTTTTCTAACTGTATATTACTATTATATTCTATTTTATCCTTTAGGAAAATAATGGGAGTGCCTCCAAAACCTAAAACCATCCCACGTGAGCTTAGTGGAGCTTCGAGATTGTGAAGCAAAGCTGGTGGACGTGGAAAGTGATCATACTACCAGAAATTCGTGTTTTTGCGACCGGAAAATCGGTTGCAAATAGATCGCAAACTGTTGTTTTGCGACTGATTTTGTCCGTCGCAAAAACCTTGGTCGCAAAAAAAATTACGACCGAAAATTGAATCGGTCGCAAATCCATCGCAAATAAATTTTCTTCAAAAAATAAATTTTAAATTTTTTTTAACCGGCCGGTCCAACCATCAAATTTGATGGCTTGTGTCCAAGAGGATTCGAACTCGGCACCTCCCGCGCGCGTTACCACTGAACCAAACAATAATCTCATTCTTAATACGTACTAAAAAATATACGTATTTAAAAAAAAAGAATTTTGCGACCGGATTTTCGGTCGCAAAATTTAGCGACGGAAAAATCGGTCGCAAATCCGTCGCAAAAAATCTGCGACAGAATATCCAGTCGCAATTCCGTCGCAAAATTGAAAATTTCTATTCGGTCGCAATTCCGTTGTCAGTCGGTCACAAAATTGCGACCTTTTTTTTGTCGCAAATTCGCAATTTTTTAGTAGTGTCAGGCCACGACTGAAAGCATGGCCACTGAGAACGTGAGCTCCAAGTAGTCGAAATAAATAGGAGAAGCGAAGGTTGAAGAAGTTGAGCAATTAGGATTATGTGGGAGCATTTGCAAGAAGTTCTTCAAAGCATTCGGATCTCAACCCTCGTGAATCATTTCAGCACAAGTCCAGCAAGTCTAAGGTGAAATCTATCTCCGGAGAGTAAATCCAACGGTAGAAGAGCTTTTAGTATTGTTTGTGTTGATTTATTTGTGAGCTTTTGTTGAATTTTTTCAAAGGAGTGTACCAAAAAGAAATTCAATATTATATTTGTAATTTCGTTTTACTGTGTGATTCTAAATTTCATAGTATTTTTGTCGTGAGACACTCATGGGTTTAGAAATAAACCCGTGAATATTTTAATTCCGCTGTGTCAAACTTTTCAAACTCTAACACCTTAATATTTTTTATAAATCGGGCACTAAATTCTTTCATGTTCTCACCCCTAAATGTGTCAAAACAAAGCTAAAGGGCTTAATTGATAAAGTTTATAGAGGTGATTTTGCATATAGACCAAACTATAAGGACGTACAAATCAAAACAAAAGAAAAAAATGCCCAAGTGGAACTTAGAGCTGGAGGGGATATATATAGTATAGAGGAGGGATCATGTAAAAAAAAATCTCCGTGAGAAAAAAGAATGAATCGTGTCATCAGATCTAAAAAAATTAATAGTTGATATTGAATCAAGCAATAACTAAAGCGCAATCAAGCAACAAAATAATCAAGCAACAACTAAAGCACAATCAAGCAACATTGCAATCAAGCAACATTACAATCAATCAATTGTTGGAATCCGGACAAGTTCGAGTTAATTACTCGTACGAAAATATTTAATTTTGTTGTAATTAAATATTACGAGGTCGAAGTACGTTGCGAGTAGATAAGCGTAGTATATTTATTTTCTCAAAACCGAATTCCGGTGAGTGAGAAATCGATCCTCGAAGTGGCACGCAAAACTATGTAATGTGGACATATTAATTAGTTAATTAATGATGTCCCACATTGACTAATTAAACACACTAATCATGGTTTAAATACCTAAGTGGTTCAACCTTGTAATAACAAGTGTGTAATAGGGGTGTCGTATGACAGGCCCTGTGCTCCTACGCGCGCGCTGCCGCCGCCGCCCGCCCGCCTCGCCTCGGCCTTCGGCGAGGCCGCAGGCCGAGCGCCGAGCGCCCGTGCCCCGAGCCCCGGCCCCGGCCGGTCCTGGACGTGGATCTTGGCAATTGGTCTTTGGGTGGTCTTTGGGCCTCGGGCTTCGGGTTGGGCTTGTCCCGAAAGTGCCTTAACTTTTTGGTGACTCAACGGGCTGACTGGGCACGCTTGTGTGGCTCAGTCGTACAGTTGGAGCACACGTGTGCGTGACATGGCGAGCATGTCAGCACATGACGTGTCTGCGGGGGTTACAGAAACGTGCTAAAATTCAATCAGCACGTTCCCCGAGACGTGCGCGCCGTAACCGTCCGTAGGGGTGAGCAAAACCGAACCGAAAACCGAACCAAACCGTAAACCGGCGGTTTTGGTTCGGTTCGGTTTGGTTTATATATTAATTTCGGTTCGGTTCGGTCTGAATTTTTTAAAACCGCCAAAATTCGGTTCGGTTCGGTTTTAACCAAAATATGGCGGTTCGGTTCGGTTCGGTTTCGGTTCGGTTTGGGCGGTTCGGTTCGGTTTCGGTTCGGTTCGAGCGGTTTGGATATGAATTTATAGATTTGAACTTAGATTTGAATTATTATTTATGAACTTGTTTATTTGAATTTATGAGTTAGACTTGTTTGTTGAACTTGTGGGATTATATTTGGTGTATTTGGATTTTTAATGAATGTTGGAACATGAAAATGTATGTTTTAATTCAAGTATTTTGAAAAATAGGTGAAAAAAGTTCGGTTTAAACCGAAACCGTGCGGTTCGGTGCGGTTTGGTTCGGTTCGGTGCAAACTGCCAAACCAAACCGAAACCGCCCATTCGGTTCGGTGCGGTTTCGGTGCGGTTTACATACTCCTAGCGGTGCGGTTCGATTTGGTTTTTTAGGATTTGCGGTTTGGCGGTTTGGGCGGTTCGGTTCGGTTTTCAGACCGAACCGACCGTTGTTCACCCCTAACCGTCCGATCCGGGAGACACGCGTGTAACCGCCGTCGGCCTTCAAGTCTCCAGCACGCTCCCCAGGTGGTGGACAGCCTATAAATAGGCATCCTCAGGAGCATACAGAATCACTTCCAAATTTAGCGAGTTTTGTTGCTTTTCACCTGAAAACTTTTGTTGCTTTTCACCTGGATTTTTCCACTTGCCAACTCTGCCCTGCTTCACTCCAGTTCGCCGGAGCTCTGTCGACTGCGGTGCTGCCTCGACCGAGACGAAGCCGTTTTACCTTTGGGGACAATCCGCTAAGAACCGAGCACTACGGTGGCGTAATTGTCTTGCGGGAAGAGATCCTCTCGACTCGGCTGTGAAGTTTGATCTTTCATTTTTTTTTTGTGTTATTTCATTTCCGCAAGACTGTTCCTGTTTTATTCTGCTCTTGTATTCAGTTCTTCCAAAAGTTACATCAATGTCGTAAATGCAATCAAGAATCTTTCTCACGGGATCCGCTCTCATATAGTATATACCCCCAAAAAATTGTAAACTCACAAATCACAATTTACAACGACGCAGACGGTGGGGTAGTAGATATTAGATACATTGCACCTGGACACATTCAATTCATGCCTATAAAAAATTCATGCACGGACCAATTTATTCCCATAATCTCAGACGCAACAACAGTCACACACCTTCTTCAAGATCAAGACGTCTGCTCAGTCCCACTCTTGAATGGCTCCGAGCAATTGCCATTCCCTCCGCCGCCGCGCAAAAACTAGGGGAGCCGGCGCTGAGGCGGAGGAACGAGGAGTTGGAGCGAGAGCTGAAGAATAGTCTGGAGAGAGAGGAAATGATGAGGAAGGAGTTGACACGAGCTGTGGAGCGGCTGAGGGTGGCGGAGGAGGCTGAGGAGCGGCTGTGCTCGCAGCTCGGCGAGCTCGAGGCGGAGGCGGTGAGCCAGGCCCGGGAGTACACGGCCCGAATTGTAGAGTTGATGGTGCAGCTTTCCGGCTACAAGAAATTGCTCCAGACTTCCACCATTTTTTCTCGATGACTTTTTTTTCTCTCTTAATTTTCTTGAGTTAAATATCAATTCGGCTGGTTTTGAACATTGTGATTATGTTGTTTTTAATCAAGTTGTCAAATGAAGAAATACTTGAATATCCAAAACAAGATTTTGTTCGAATGCAAGCGAAACACATGCAAAAACGATACATCTACATGGATGTCATGTTTTAGAAAAATAAAAAAATGGGTCACATTGAAACCCCAAGTGACAGATGATGAGTTGATAAATGCACGATAAAATAAAAAATCATCAAGAAAGGAAAAAAAAAAAAAAAAACCACACCGAATCATAAATTAATACGCAAGCGTGCTAGAAAAGTAAATCAAATCAAGAGGTCAATGGTAAATGGAAGCTCGCAATCAGCAAAATTTACTTGAACATCACAAAGGATAAAACGAAAATCACATTTTTTAAATCAAATTCCGATAAAAATCTAATACAACATTCTACCATAGAATAACATAATAGCCATGGTGCAAAACTTGTAGCAGCAGTTCTTTAGCGAGAGCCCTTTCGCCTATCTTTGAACTCCGACTCCCTGCTGACATTATATACCATCACAACTTTCAAAATCTCACAAAATCAGAAATATTGTTTCAAGGATTAATAACGGTGTTTACCTGTCTATGTGATCAAGAATGAGCAATCTTGGTCCCGGAGGTATTTTCACATCTCTCAGAGCACTGATGTTTAAAGACGGATAAGGACACTAAGTTGTTAATCAAAAAACTGCAAACTTTACATTTCTAGAAAACATAAGTGGCAACTCGGAAATTTACCTATCAGTTAGCAAGGGCAGTGTGCTATCTGTCAACAATCCTCTCTTAAAATTCTTTTCATAGTCTTGCAGGCCAAGTTTGTTTAGCATTGATTTCGTCTTGACATAATAGGGATCTTCAGCTGGTGGTTGTGAGAACTTCTGTCCTATCTGTATCGGCCAACAAAAAGGGTCTCAGGGAATTTAAATTAGCAATGCAAAAAGCTGATAGTGAAAGAGTGCAAAGAGAAATGTATACAGATGTAGTTTCACATATTTGTTTACATATAGTAAAAGATCCTGATTCCAAGTCAAAATGGCAGATTAATACCAATGGAAATGGTAGTGCTAGTTTTAGTAGAATTAGTGGATGTGCAACTGTACAGGGACAAATTCCATAGAGTCCAGCTAATCACCTGGAAAATACCACCTTGAACGATGGCAAAGAAAAGACCAGATGTAAGAGCATTTGCAGCTGGATTCGGGCCGGCCATACCACTTACTAATGAAAACAAGGCCCCAGAACCAAAAGCTGCAACCATACTACAATAGCCAATAACAGGTTATTAGCACTTAGCAGTTACATCAGAGGATAACAGGACAAACTACAGGGCTCAACAAAAGCATAATAATAGATCAATTAAAAAAAAAAAAAACTACTAAGCTACAATAAACACCAGAAACCAATAATTTACTAATTTTGAGCTTTTCATACATCAGGTCTCATAATTATCATATCAATCGGAATTTGTTGACTCATCGCACATGTAGGTAGGAAATTATGTAAATGCCCAGAAGCCAAATTGTGAATCATTGGAGAAATTTGAAAAATCAGTTAGATATTTTTATTAAATAAACTAAAATTCTCAACTCTAGCAGACTAGCACACCAAATATTTGAAGCAATCAAAAACTTATAAGCTGCATTCCCCTTCAAGATGAAAAAAATATCATCAGCAAGGACTATGGGAAAAGTTAAAAAGGCATCACTCTTTGGGGACAAAGAGTTCAACTTCAACTCAAATCGGCAATTACAATAGCAATATAAATAAATCTTACTGGAGAATCCAGACAACAATATTAGCTACTAAAGTTTTCATAAATAAAAGCATTTTGTCAGGCACCATAACACTAGCACATGAATCATCAGCATCCCAAGCATAATCAGAGTGAAAATCAACTAGCATCCAAGAGGATTAGACAGAGAGAAATGGAGAATGACACTTTTATTTGAACAAAAGTCATATTTTTGCCGATCAACTAAGCAAATAATCCATGGCTTTAAACCATACCTGGATTGAACATCATCCTTGCCTCTCAATCTTTTCATGACACAAGAAATACCAGCATTTGCACCAGTCATGACAGCAAAATTGCGTGCTTGTAGCAAAGGACCTCCAGCAAGAGCCTGAATGCGAAAAGGATGGATCAACATCAATTATCCTTTTCCCCACACATACCATAGAATTCAACACCTTAACTACTTCGACTCCATTTACAAAATCAGCAAACCACAGAAAATCAGAATAAAACAAGAAAATTCACAATTAAACCCATCCAAGAGACACACAACCCATACACTAACAGAGAAAATCATTCCAATACAATAGACCTGAACCAAAATCATAGATTTAGCTGCAAAAGAAAAAGGATGGACATAAAATATTTATCAACTCACAACAGCTAAACTTCCAACTCATGGACATGGAATATCAAATATATAGTGGATGCAATAAATTTATAGAAACCATCAAAATAAACGTATTAGTAAATAAGAGGTATACCTGAGCCTGCTTAAGAGAAGCCATCGCATCGGGGTTGAGGTTAGCAGCGTTGGGCGGTGGCGTAAGAAGCCCATTCCCGTCGCCGGTGAGCGTCCCCATGAAGGCACCAATAGCTGCGCCTTGGATGGCGCTGGTGGCAGTGACGACGGCGGCCTCCACCGGGAGCGACTGCTTCGCCAGCCATCCCTTAAACTTCAATTCCACCTCCTTCAGCTTGGCCTGCACCAAAACCACAGGGTTCTGCTGAGAATCCCCCATCAACCCGCCTGCCTTGGTTGGGATTTCAACCGCCATAAATCCTCGCTTTCTTACACCCGAGAATTGGAAATAGTCCAATCCAGAGGATTTTGGTGGACGGTGAGATTTTTGGGGGAAGGGGTTGGAGTTTTAGCAAAGAGGCATGTTTTGGATAACTGTATCGCTCTGCACTACTTAATCCTTTTATTTTCTTTTTCACCCCCCTAAAACTGCACTATTGCTAATCTTAACCTACATAAATTTATTTTTATTTAACTTTTCATGTGAATATAATATATACATCTATATATACACTTTATTTTTATATATATTCTCACTTATTTTTAACTGTTTTAATATTCAAATAAGATAGTTGTAGATGGAAATGGTGTGTTTTCATTTAAACTAATATTTCACCTGTGCGTTGCACGAAAGCATATTTAATTAATAAAATATGTGTATTAAACATTTTTTATGATTTTATTATTTTAATATGTATTTTTATTAAGCATAAATTTATTACATACAATCACGGACCGGTCTATCGAGAGGCCCAAGTAGACTTCGGCCCATCTAAATAATATTTTTTTTTTTTATGTTCTTATAATAGAATGATGAGGAAATTTTATGAAATAATTATTTTATCAACAAATTTTTATGAGTAAAGGAGGCTAAAATGAAGAAGATGGTGTGAAATGACCGAAAGATTAATTTTAGTGTATTGATGTTTTAAATATTGTATTATTATTATGAATTGATATTTTTAAATAACTATTTGTATATCCATCACTACATATGTAATTGTATATATTAAAATGACCAATAATCAAAACAAAACTTATATTATAAATTTTGAAAAGTATTTTTGAACTACATTTTGGGAAATGACACTTCAATATCATTTGATTTACAAAATAAAATCTTAAGATTCGATATATTGTTCGTGAAACAGTAACATGTAATTGTTCATAACTGAAAATATGAATTTTTAAAAATAGACCAACTTGTTTCAATGATTAACCTTAATTTTTATTAATATTCACAATATAAGAAATAATTTTTGAAAATTATCTCTTTTTAAATTTAAATGACATTATTGGATATGCAAATTTAATTAAAATATTTGCAAGTTATATATATACATATATTCTTATTTATCTACTTTTAATTAGATACATTATATAATCTTTCCACTTCAAATTTAAAATATTATTGAATGAAATAATTCTTTCATTAATAAATATTTATATTGCAAATTAATAGATGTAGTTGTGAAATAATAGATGATTAGGTGTATAAACTCATACATTTTTGTATTTTGCTAAAATCGAGTGAAATTATGAGGTAAATAACGATTATGAATTTTAAATATTCAATAATGAAATAATTATGGTATAAAATTCATTTATATTCTTATAATAGTCTATTGTATATGAAATTATTTGTTTTTATTATTATTATAAAACATAATATATTTATGGCATAAAGTATTACCATTATAAAAGATATTATTAATAATATGATATAAACAAAGAATGAGATACAATATATACTTAATAAAGTCTATTTATATATTAAAACAGAGTAGTCCTATTGTAACTGTTCCCGCCAAATGTTTTCAACTATTTAATATATATATAAAAAAAACCAAACGTGGAGGGAATATAAATATTACTTAACAAAAATTATAAAGAGGGAATAATTTTAAATAGCAAAAGTTATAAAACACATCCACCAAATAGCAAGCCTTATGAAAAACTCCACAAAATAGCAAAAGTGTACTTTCTCTGTCAAAACACTCTCAATCTCCCAATCATTTTTGTCGATTATTGTGAAAAGTCCAACTGTTTGATTATTTTATTATTATTCATTTAGGGTTGAATTTAAAATGTAATAAAAAATTTGGGCGGACTTCAGATTTGAAAATGGGATGGAACTCGCTTTGAATTGGGCTGGAAGTAAATCAATTCAGATGAAAGTCGGCCATTCTAGCTGGAATTCGGTACTTGGTTAAATCCGAAATTATTTCGTATGGAATTCGGTTTATTTCTGCTTTATTGTATGGAATTCGTATGAAAATTGGTTGGACCTCGTATGGAATTCATATGGAATTCGGATTTAATCAGATGGAACTCGCTTAAATGAGGTGGAACTCAACAAAAATAGAATGGAAGTCCATTTTAGGATTTACGGCCGTGTGGGATCTTTTGAAAATTCCATTTACATGTTGCGATTCTCAAGTAATATAAATCATGTAAAATTTGTTTGTATTTAGAAATGAAATACTAAGCACATAAAATATAAATTATGGGAATCACAAGCACATTCAATCGGAATTTCATGTCCTCAATTTAATACAATTAAATCAAACATATTACAATACGTTATGCAATACATTTCCTAAAAACCAAACAAATTAATCATGCGGAACTCTTTCTGGACAGCCACGTTTAGTGTGACTTGTAGATCCACATATACTGCATTTCTTTGTAGCTCGTCGTCTAGTGGTTGATGTTTGTCCCGCCTCTGCTCCTGAAGGACGACGACTATTTCTGGGTCGACCGGCTTGCCGATTCACAATCGGCGGCAAAACAACACAAGCTTGTGCTTCTGGTGATACAATCCACTCATCTTTGGGAGGCAGTGGGTGTATGACCCCTCCATATATTTCTTGTCAATTCGATGTCTTGTAGTATGACCAAACGTATTCATATATACTCGTACCCTTGAATCTGTGTCAACAACAAAGATTAAGTAGTGAACATTATAATTAAAGAATGATGTATTTATATATTTACTAACCGAATTGTAGCAATAGCATGCAAGCATGGAATAAGATCCAGCTGAAATTCACGACAGTCGCACAAGTTGTCTTGGAGATCAACCTTCCACGTTGTATCTTTGAGGCTGACTTTAAATTGATCATCAGTAATAGCCACAACAGAGTATTTGTGTGAGAGCTCCAGCATTGGAGTCATTTTGGCCACGCATTCCTCAGTCAACTCTTCGGTTCTTGCAAACGCCTTAGCACGCCTTTCGTCAAACCATTTTTCTACAATGTGCCTATATAGCTCGACAATGGAACAGATCGGCAAACGTCTAGCATCTAACAGTCGGGAGTTGAATACTTCGGCTGCATTCGATGTCATGAAGCTATATCGGCGAACTGGGCATTTTGATCTTGCCCACTTTGCCGGTCCGAGCATCATGAGTTTGTCGTAAGCTGCCGGGCAATATTGTGCAATCTGGTCAATTGCCTTCTGATAGATTATAGGACGGTAAGCATAGGCTGCCTTATGGTATAACCTCACAATTGGAGCAGTGAAGGTTGTCAACTTGCTCTGGATATGGTAACAACACAAAGCGTGTGTTGCCTCTGGATAAACCGTACTTACTGTGTTTGCTATGCTGATGTGTTGATCTGAAACAATCAACAAATGTTCATTAGAATGGAAAGCCATCTGGATCCGGGACATAAACCAAGTCCAGCTCTCATCATTCTCGATCGGTGCAAATCTAATTGTCAGAGGAAATATCTGCTCGTTGCCGTCTTTGGTTACAGCAACCAATAGCACCCCTTTATTTCTGCCCTTGAGGTGTGTGGCATCAACGACAATCACTTGCCGTAATAAAGTTGAGAATGCTGCACGCGACACACCCAAACAAACAAAAAATTGTCGTAGTCGTCCATCTTCGCCGATATTAAGATCGGTAATGGTGCCGGGATTGTGCTGTTCGAGAACATAAAAATATTTCGGCAGCAAGTTGAAAGAATCCTCTAAGCCACCATATATCATAGCTATGGCTCCATTTCGAGCTCGTAGTGCATTGCTGTAGCTCACCTTAATTCCGAAATTATGTTGCAGCTCTGCCATTATATCTCGTAGTTTCATGATCGATCCTTGTCGGCGCATTCTCCGTGCAAAATATGCAGAGATAGCCTTCGAGCGTATAGTTCTGCTTTGGATGTTGTCCATACTTGTAACACAAGTATGACTCGAGCAGAATTTGTATACAATCCAACATCCATCTGAATTAGCGGCTCGAAGCATGAACGAACAGTTATCACTGCGGCTGCAACTATATTCCACCCGAGTTTTGGTAGATCGTGACACTTTAAACTCAACTTGATGCTCCATGTGCCAAAGTCCGACAGCCACATACAAGTCTTCTTTAGACAAAAACAATGATCCTTTTTGCAATTCCTCGTCCAATACTGCTTGAACATCTCGTGTTATAGGTACGTCAGATGTATCTACTGGAATTATCGGCAATAACCAGTTGTTCATTTGTTGACTTAGGACATCAACTGTTTCAGCCGTTAAAGGCTGAGTCGGGATCAGGCTTGATACAATGGCACCTATACCACCTTGTTCTCGAACCCAAGCGGTGAAATCTTCAATTGTACAATTGAATAACGAAGCATTGTAATTGTGGCGTTCATCACCCTCAGATGATTCCGTATCGAATTCAGCTTCGTCGTCATCATCTGAATGGACAACTACATTCGGATTTTGTGTGTTGGCACCGTCTTCCTGATCATCACCATCATCACCACCATCACCACCATCATCACCACCATCATGGTTGCCATCATCATCACTATCATTTTCAGGTGCAGTGTAGTTTAAATCGGGGACTGGAGAACTTCGACTTCCACTGCTTCCTTCTCCAAACATCATGGTTGTAGAAAAACGATGTAGTTCTTCTGGCGTTGGACTATAAGGGTTGTGCGGTTGTGGGCTCAATGAAGCCATGTATGGCCTGTACGGAGATGGTTGTCGACGAGAGCTTTCAGCAGCTTCATTTGATTGCATGTTCATCACTAGATAAAGCTTCGGCTCCCATAACATGTTACAAAGCCGTTGAAGGTGTGTATCCGTAGCCAGCACTGAAGGAACCGTCCTCCCACTTCTTGTTTCAGTTAGATAATAAAGGGTGTAAGAGCCCACCATGGCATGAGCATCTAGGATGTATTGAACATTTCTTTGGAGACCTTCTATCGTGATATCATGAGTGGATATCATGATAACTCGTTCTTCTCCGCCGATGTAGTTGTATGCATTGTCCCATTGACCATTGTAATGCAAAATGATAGAACGAAAATTTTCCATATTTTTTGAGAAAGTGTGATTGATTGTGTTTGATTTGTGAGAGAGTTTTCTGAGAATGAGTATTCGATTGCATGAGAGAGTGTTTCAAATTGAATGAGTGTTTCACTTGCGACAAAATGTTTGAAGTCATGAATAGTAATTTTGAATAGTTGTAATAGTAATATTTCTCCATCTTTGTACTATTAAATTCAGAAATGCATGTAAAATTTCTTACAACACCGCAAATGTTGGCTTTATTCAATTGAATAAAGTCAAATTGAATTTTGGCAGGAAAAAAATCAAACTTTCAATAGTAATATATCTGCATCTTTGTACTATTAAATTCAGAAATACATGTGATATTTATTCCAACTCCGCAAATGTTGGCTTTATTCAATTGAATAAAGTCGAATTGAATGTGTTTGCATGCATGTGAATTAAATTTGAGCCAGTTCCATCCCATTTGGCCGAGTTCCATCCACAATCGGGTAGTTCCATCCGATTTATCAGAGGTCCATTTGTTAATATAATTACGAGTTCCATCCCAAATTTTCGAGTTCCATTCTAAATCGGCGAGTTCCATCCGCAATCGGCGAGCTCCATCCAATTTTACAGATTTCCATTTGTTTAATTAAATAGCGAGTTCCATCCCAATTTGGCGACTTCCATCTAAAATCGGCGAGTTCCATCTGAAATTGGCGAGTTCCATCCAAGCACACTCCCAATTGAATTTACGTAAATTACAAAACATTTTGCTACAAAATCTGAAGCAATAAATCACAATTTTATTAATAATTTTGTAATACGAATATTATTCAATCTTTCCAAACAATATTACATAGAACAAAATTACAATTTAATACACATTTTGCTAAAATATTACAGAGAACAAAATTACAATTTGATACACATTTTCCCGCAACGAAGAAGTGGACGTGGAGGTTATATCTCCATAACGTGATCGCAGTGCAGACAGACGGGGAGGAGATAGTAGTGCCGCTGGGTCTCCTTCATCTCTTTCGCTGCTTAAATATATTAATTAGTGAGCACCGAGATTGATAGTCGGTGGAGAGAGTTTCTGCTTCTCGTAAGCCACCGGGTCTCCTTCAGAAATAGCTATCATTGATGCTCACTAAGTAGAACCTTTCATCTCTTTTCCCGTAACGAAGAAGCAAGGGTTGTTGGGTTGGAACCCTATTTTAATTGCTTTCCTTATTTCTTGTTATCGGAAAAGGAGAAAGATGTGAAGGAATTCGGATGAAGGATTTTAACTACATGTGACGTAGGAAAAATCCTCTTCCGGATTGTTTGACGTAGGAAAAATCCTCTTCTAAATTGATTGGATTTAAAAGAAATATGGGACATATGATTCGAATAAAAAAATTGAATAAGAGCAAGAGAATTGTCATTTGTTGTTGGTATGGTTTTGGAATGAAATGAAGTGAATTTAAATAGAAAGGACTTAGTGGAATGAACTGTAAAAAAAATCCACTTGATCGATGAATGTGTAGTGGCAAACATGAAATTATTTGAGAATATTTGCACAGTTTCACTTTCACGTGAAACTGAAATTTTTTGCATGAATTATGTGTGCATTTATTCACTGAAAAGTTAAATTTGCACAGATTTTGATGTGATATGTCAATGCCTTGCAAGTGAATAATTTTGATGAATTTTGGCCTAATTTCATCCCATTTCAACGAATTCCATCTTAATTTGTCGAGTTCCATACAATATCACCGAGTTCCATTGGTTTATTTAATAGCGAGTTCCATCACATATCACCAAGTTCCATCCCAAAATGGCGAGTTCCATCCCAAAATGGGGAGTTCCATCCAATTGAGACAGAGTTGCATTTGTTTAATAAATAGCTTCTTCCATCCAAAATTGCCGAGTTCCATATCAAATCGGCAGAGTTCCATCCCAAATTGGCGAGTTCCATCCCTATTCTATTGACTTAATGAATAGGGATGTAAATGAATATCATCTTAAATTCAAGCACATTCCGCATTGAACTCATTTTATTTTAATTAACGATTTATAATTTAATAATTTGCTACAATATTCGAAGAGATAAATTACAAGCAAACTCACAATTGTATTAATTTGAATTCGAATTTTATTCCATAATATGCCTAAAATATTACACATTTTGATACATATTTTTATACTATTAGTCGGCGAGCTAGTGAAGGAGATGTTGTTGCTGCTCCTCTTAATTATAGTAATTCGTGAGCAACAAAACTGCAAAACGGGTGATCACTTCCCGTTTCGAGCTCACTTGTTATAAGCGCTCATCTCTTATCCCGTAAAGAGGCCAATGCCGATGTCCTCGAACATCAGGTGATTGCTTGCCCCATTTGTAGTTTCGGGAAATAAGAGACAATGCGGAGGAATCCGGACCAAGGACACCTACTCCATGTGACGTAGGAAAAATCCTCTTCCGGACTGTTTGACGTAGGAAAAATCCTCTTCCATTTGAGAAGTGCTCAGTAATTCTTTCATCAATATTCATAAAGGATGATGGAATAAAGAGAAAAAGAAATAAAACCGCCATTTGTAGTTGAATAATTTTAGGGGTGAAGAAAAAATGAGTTGGAACTATACAAAATCACCATTATATAGAAAGCAATAATAAATGACTTGGTAGATAAAAGTGTAAGAGTCACATGCATTATATGAGCAACTTTGCAGAGTTTCACTTTCACGTGAATCTGAAATATTTCAGCATTTATTGACTGAAAAGATAAAAGAGGCATGCAAGAGTGATGTGACATTTCACTAAGACCCATTCATGAACGAAATTGGATAAAATATTGATAATTTGGCCGAGTTCCACACCAATTTATCGAGTTCCATGCCAATTGGGACGAGGTCCATCCCAATTGACATAATTCCATCCGGATTGAGACTCTTATTAATCTTTTTGGCCGAGTTCCATCCGAAATTAGCGACTTCCATGCCAATTATGACGAAGTCCATCCCAATTGGACGAGTTCCATGCCAATTTGGACAAAATATTGCTAATTTGTTTACATTAATGTTGAAATTAAACTATAATGTACGAATTAATAACATT
>JAPKLW010001737.1:143122-157161 GCA_026898455.1 Plectranthus barbatus
ATAGTTGAAATTATACTATAATGTACGAATTAATAACAATATTCTTAGGAATATCATGTTATGGTTACATTATAGTTGAAATTAAACTATAATGTACGAATTAATAACAATATTCTTAAGAATATTATACAACTATAATGTACGAGTTCCACACCAATTTATCGAGTTCCATCCTAATTGGGACGAGGTCCATCCCAATTTACATAATTCCATCTGGATTGAGACGATTATTAATCTTTCGGCCGAGTTCCATCCAAAATTAGCGACTTCCATCCCAATTGCGACGTGGTTCAGCCCAATAGGACGAGTTCCATCCGAAATGGACAAAAGATTGAAAATATTGCTACTTATATAATTAATAAATTAGTCCTCTAAATTGGGATGGAAGTACTCCAAATTGGGACGGAAATACTCAAAAAAGGGATGGAACTCGGTGATTTAGAATGGAATTCGTCCAAATTATGCCAAAAAACCAAGTATATGCGGCTCAATTAACTGAAACAAAAAACAATCATATGCGGCTCAATTAACCATCCCAAAAAACCATCATATTCCATCACAATGAACCAACCAAAAAAACCAAGACATTCAAACAAAAATAATTCAAAACATATCAAACCAATATATTCGAATATCTAAATAAACAATTTTAAATATCATGTTACAAATTCTACATCACTCATCAAATGACAAATCAAATAAGCAATGAGCCATATACAATCGATATCTATCTTGACATCCTTCCCTTTCGGCCCAAGGTACATTCGGGCGCCCACAAATCAACTGGTCCATGAACATGCATGCATACACTGATTCACTGTAATGATCATAAGCTTCGAACCCTGGAGCAAAGTCCACCGCCATCTTTTCCTTGTACGGCGTCAGACCAAGCGTGGACTTGTCCCAGTATTTCCCATCAGTCAAATATTTGTGGAGCTGATCTGTAACGCGCCGTACTGCTTTACATCTGTATCTCCTACCAACCTGATTTTGTCGTTTGACTGTAGCATCATATATCCAACAACTCCAAGTTGACAGGTCGATTTTCAATGTAAACCAATGCTCTCCAACATTATACGGCATGATAATTTGGAAAAAAATAAGTTGTTATCATAACTTAACAGGATTGCTCAAATATTTAATTAAACAAATACTTACCACAGACGCATTGTACCACGACCTAGAACATTGACTATCCTTTTCTTCGATGAACTCTAGCAATTCTGCCGAAACACCCGGTGGCTTTGATCGAGCCGGCAAAGTTACCGGATAAGACTTGTTGAATAAAAGCTATATTTCATATAAAAAACAAAATATGTAAATAACATGATTAATTAATAAAATAAATAAATAAGTTCTAACCTGGAATTTCGGTGTGAGAATGCGAACTTCATCGGGATTACAAGCAGAGAGGACAAACTTGTTATCTGAAATCAATTTCACACTGTGGGTATGTAAAAACATGTTAAATAAAACTCAAATATTTAATTAAATAAATACAACAACGAATTTAAATAAATAAATTATCACGAGAGGGCGTGAACAAACATCTCTATCTGTGGCACGGTTAAGTATGTGTACGAATCTTCCAGTTGTGCAAAAAAGGCATTCGTGAGCCGCAGGCCACTTGTTTGAGAGATGCGGGCCTTATGTGCTGGACCTTGCCGGAATGCTTGGTAAGATTGCCTAGTGACATTCTTCACAGAAAGAGGTCCAAAATACTGGACGATGGGTTCCATCTCATCGTCATCATCACCATCACCTCCAGATGTCTGCATTGCAATTAAGATTAGTAAATTAAATCGCAAATAGGACTAAACTATATAAAATATACCTGTGGTGCATCAAAACGTGGTTGTGGCTGTCGCTGTTGCAAAATACTGGATAACCGGGGCTGAGACTGTGGCATTGGTTGAGAGGACGAAGCATCTGATCGTTGGCACGAAGAAGTAACCACTTCTTTAATGAACTCCTTCAAAGTTGGAACAACTTCATCCAACACCCAGTGTTTCACATCGTCTAACACGAATTGTTTGATTTTTCCATACATTTTCGCATCTCTCTCTTGCCTACGTTCTTCCCCGCCCGATGATGAAGAAGAACTAGGTATCCTTGCCCGTTTCTGTCGTCTCTTCTTTCTCTGTACCGGGGATGGTGGCTCCGAATCATGCCCAGTCTCCATATCGGGATGCTCATCATGCGAAAATGGCTCCTCAGTCTGCACATGTGGCTGCTCATTGGGAGCCTCCTCCTCCTCCACAATCTCGTTCGTCAAATCATTGATCTCCACTTCTAACATGGTACCGCCACTAACCCAATCTTCAATCCCAGTGTGTACTGGTATCTCTAGATGAGGGCTATTCTCATCCAAATCTTCAATCATTGACCCTTCACCTTGTTTAAGGGCATGTGTAGATATCGGAGCCACATAACTCACACCCATCTTGTCAACTCCTTGTGCAGTTCCCCAATAATCGGTACTCATCTCAGAACGCGAAGGAGGCAGGGCGGTTGACACAATGAGCTGCAAATTTTAAAAATATATTAGATAATATAATCAGTTTCCCGTTGAAAATAAATATAACACTGAAATTTCATTTTATTACCGGTTGGGAGAAGAAGGCTACCCAGTTTTTTACACTGGATCTTCTAAACCGCCACTTCAGCATACGTGGCTCAGCATTGGCTTTAACTAACCGGGCACATGCCTGCCCCAACACAGGAATGACCTCATAGGCCCAAACCTAAAAACATATAAAAAAATTTAACTATTTTCAACAAACATTTATCACAAAGATGAAGATAAAAGATGGTGACAATTTCATACCTGTAGTACCCAAAAGGGACCTGGAAGATGAAGGGCTTTTTTCTCAAGTTGAATCCGAGTAGTGGGTATATGCGTTTTGTAATAGAGCAGTGTTTTGTATGCATATGTACCCCATGGAAATCGGTTCCAATCATTTTGATCCTCACTTAAAACATACAACCACTTTTCTATTTTTCTTTTTTCAGTATACCCTAGTCCAAAAAACCAAAATGCTAATATATTGGCAACCCTAAGGTACAATAAACTGTGAGTACTATCAATCTTTTTGTATTGAAACCTATCCAAAAGTTCTTTACTACTTAGGATTTGACCACCGCAAAAGACTTGAAATACACTACTAGATTCTAAATCATGGCGTGCAGTAGGATCAAAAGTGGCTTCTCCAAAATTCAAACCAGAAATAAGTGCGAATTCACTCTGTGAAAACATGATATCCTGCCCACTGACTCTAAACCGTAACAACTCTGGATTATTTGACTGAGTCTCATGACTAAATAATTCAATTAATGATAAAGACGAACTGAGTCCATTGTCCGACCAATCCAACCAATGTCCAAAAACCCCGTCCCGAAACTCATTAACCAAACCCTCTTGTCCTATATCAAACAAAGTTTTCTTAATGATGTCTAGGACCTTACATTTATAAAATAAATTAGTCTTATGTTTACTTCCATGGACTTCATATCGAATATATTCAACCGGCTGCATATCAAAACCAAAAAAAAAAAAAAAACCGCAATCACATGCACGCACGGTTCTAACATCAAATCAACAAAACTCAATATCAAATGCACGATCAAAACAGGACAAATTCAATAACAATTCATTCACAACTATGCATTATATAACTAACATAAACAAATCAATTCAATCCAAAAACTAATAGATATCACATAATCAAATCAAAAACCATAAACATATCGGTTTTCTTAATATAAAACAGTGAATAAAATCTGAAAAAAATGAAAAAACAAACATGCATACCCGTGAAGTTGATATTTTCGCCGGTGGTGGGTGTGCGCTCGCCGGAAATAATATTGGAGGGGGGCGAAGGGTGGTGGTTTGAACAGTCGTGCGATTGAATTCCAGATGCAGCCGTCTATTATCGAGTAATTCACGCCCAATTTTTAGGTTAGAATGAAAAGGGATGGAACTAAACAAAACCCGAGTTCCAGCTATATTGCTCGACTTCCATCTCAATTGACCGAATTCCAGCTGATTCTGTTGAACTTCCAGCCGAATTTCCAGCATTTATTATTCGAAAAAATGTCGATTTAAATTATTTAAACTCCGACTTCCATCCGAAATTTCGAGTTCCATCTCAATTAGACTACTTCCAGCTGGATTGTTATACTTCCAGCTCAATTTAGAATAAAAGATTATTTGAATTAATTCTGAATTTAATATATTTTAATTGCGACTTCCATCCGGATTTTTATAGTTCCAGCTCAATTAGCCGACTTCCAGCTGGATTTTTCTACTTCCAGCCCAATTTAAAAAAAATATATTATTTGAATTATTTCTGGATTTAATATATTTTTATTGAGACTTCCATCCGGATTTTTCTAGTTCAAGCTCAATTAGCCTACTTCCAGCTGGATTGTTCGACTACCATCACAATTACAATAAAAAATATTTGAATTAATTCTGGATTTAATATATTTTAATTCCGACTTCCATCCGGAATTTAATAGGATTTCCAGCTTCTTGACGTATTTCCAGCCTCATTTCATATGACTTCCACTCGAATTATTAGTCCAAGGATTTATTAAATATATTTTTTCCCATTTGCAGAATATGATTTAATATATTTAAACACGACTTCCAGCCGGATTTATTCGAGTTCCAATTGGATGTGCATTTCCAGCCGAATCTTAAATATTCAACTATAAATATTATATTAAATTATGAGGACTTATCTAAAAATAATTAAAAAATGAGTTGTGTCAAAAAAATTAATAAAGAATGAAGTCGTTACACAATTCACACAAATCAAGAGAAGTAATGTTGTGATTAAGACATTTTAACCTAAAAAATTTTACTTTTGCTATTTTGTGGAGTTTTTCATAAGACTTGCTATACATTGGTTTTACTTTTTAAATTTTGCTATTCCAGATTTTACCTCAATTATAAAATTACCCACATTTATAATTAAGAAAGACATAAACCCTAACAAAAAAATGTTTTCTTAATTATAACATTAGATGTTTTTTTAATTATAAAATTAGGCGTGCATCTAAATTTATGGTTAATATTACCTACAACAAATAACTTTATATTATAGATTAATATATAATATATGATATCACGGTCTACATATTTATTAATTATATTTAAATATACAATAAATTTAAATTTATATATATAAATTTCTTAATCTAAACTTTATAGTAATATATTTAATATATATCATGACCCCATTTCAATTTGACATTCAATTTATATGTACTTAAACCACAACTTAATCTTGGCTCATATATTAATATTTTGAAATAGAAAATAAAGGGGGTTTTTTTCAAGAAATATCTCATATTTTATTTTTTAATTTTATATCTAATAATAATAAGCAACTATTGTCAAAAATTAATCGTGACTTGGATATCAATAACTTAAAATAAGAAGAAGCTGAATTTAAAATAAAACTCATCAAAAACAAAAATGATTATGCCAATAAATTTATATCTACTTATTTTACTTAGTGAAACAAGTCCTTCGAAAATTGTTTGCGACCCAAAAACTTCCAGTTACACCTAATCAACATAATCGTTTAAATGTTTAATAATAGAATCGTTAGTCTCATATTATTAAGCATATTTAATAAAAAATTTGGATGATTGTAAATTAAAATCTTTTTTATTTTCACAAGTTTTTAGTGAAAATAAACTTATAATATAAAATGAAATGCTGCGAATTTAGAGGATAAATTTTGAATTTTTATGATCTAATATTTTAATGATATATTTTTATATAATAAAATAAAAATAATATTAAACTTTTGAATCAAAATTGAAATGAGAAAACATGAGTACACACCACGACACATGTGATTGCTTCCGTGCAATGCACGGGTGGTAAAAATTTAGTAATATATTATAATTAAGTAGACATATATTTTAATTTTAAATCTAGGAGTAAATAAAAATATAATTATGAATATAAAGTATTGGTATATATATAACAATTAAAAATATATAAAAATAACTTGAGAAGAATAAAACTACCGTGAAAAAAAGATTGAGTGAAATAAGATTAGCAAGTATTTTGGCGGGAACAATTATTGGTAGAGACTTCTTTGCTTTAGTCTATAGATAGATTGGTGAGAATAAAAATATTTGAGAAGAATAATTTTTTTTTTAAACAAAAAAAAATACGGTAGTAATTAATACTTGCCAAATTATGCACTTATTAAATGTGAATTATTTAGGCCGGAATATTTTTTTAGAGACTACTCTCCTTTAGTATATATATAAAAATGTTTTTGTATATGTTTTTACATAACATTAGATTTTTGGGAAGGTCTTAGGTGAGGCGCGCTTAAACCGTTTAGACATGTTTTATCCATTAACTCAAGTCAAACTCATATAATATATTTTAATTGGGGATTAAAAAACTCTATTTGGAATTGGTGAACCTATTTAGGTATGGATAAAACCCGCCTAAATCCTTTAAGCGTGCCTAACGTAAGTTTTTGCCTAGATTTTTTGGGTCAAATATTATCTTCACGCATTAATTACAAAGCAAAAAACATATAAAAAAACAAGAGAAGGTCTCACGTGAGGCACACCTAAATGATTTAGATGAGTTTTATCAATTAACTCAAGTCAAACTCATTTAATATACTCTAATTGGGGATTAATAAATCCTATTTGAGATGGGTGAACTCATTTAAATATGGATCACCTAAATCATTTAGGCGTGCCTAACGCAAGATTTTAAAAAATAAATAAATAAATACTTGAGAACTTTATAAATATTCCATAATTATTTATTTTTAAGTACGAGAATAGAAAATCAATTGTCATATTTTTATTTAAAAATCTTTACACATAAAATATTACTTATTAATACATGCATATTCCAAAGCAAGAATGCCAAGAAAGTAGAAACGACGACCCTCTCTCCTTTCCTAATTACTCCTTTCGTCTTATTTCAATTGTTCATCCTTCATTTTTCGTCCGTTTTATATAATTGTTCACTTACTTAAAATGAAAAGTTAATATATATTTATTAATAAAATATTAATTTCTTCTATTTCTATTCACATTAATTATTATGTCAAAAGTAAAGTAGACAATTAATCCGGAACTAAAAAGTACTAAATAACTTATTTTTAATTTTTTTAATTTATTATTATAATTGTTGAGTCATAAATAATACTCCTTCCATATTAATTTATTTTTTTAAAATAACAAATTTTTTATACTTATTAATAAAATATTCATTCGAGGCAAAAACTTGCGTTAGGCAGGCCTAAATGATTTAGGCGGGTTTTATTCTACCCAAATGAGTTCACCCATCCCAAATAGGGTATATTATATGGGTTTGAGCTTGGGTTAATGGATAAAACCCGCTTAAAGCTTGGGTTAATGGATAAACCCGCCTAAAACGTTTAGGCCTGCCTAACCCAAGACCTTCCCTTCATTCGATTATGACATTCTATTCATTACCAAGCATACCTAGGTTATCGTGTACGGTCAAATATGAACAATTTGATCGGGACTGAAAGAGTAAATATTAAAAAACTTGGGTCCAACAAGGTAAAATGATGATTCCAAAAATTAATTAACACTTTTTACGGGGGTGAATATGTAAAACTGTGATGGAGGGAAATGTCCTCAACCTTGTTGAATTTTCTGTTCCCACTCAGCTGCCATTGGAAGTTGCTCCTCTCTTTTAGCATTAGGGTTTATATATTTGCTTTTTTTCCTTCAATTCAGTAGTTACAGATTCAAATGAGCAGTTCCAGAGAAGAATCTCCAGATTGGTTGCGTTCTTTTCAGGTTTATTTCATATTTCTCGTTTGTTAACTGTGAAATTTTAGCAGAATCCCTGCAAATTGTATTCGTGCTTGCAGCTGAATGCATTAGGTTTATCTTAGAGTTCGTCAATTATCTTTATTACTGTATTTTATTTTTTTTCATGATTCATAGCCGTTATTTTTTTATTATTTTTTTTACTGGAATATAATTCTGTTCTCATAATACAAGTGTGAATTAAGTTCGTCATTTTTGCCCTCTTTCTGTGCATGTTAAAATCGACGGATGGAGAAACTAATCTTTATCCGAAAATCATGAAAGTGGATTGGTGGGGTGTATATCTGAGAATGAGGGATCGGTCTCGATTAATCATGAAAAAAAATGGATGTGGGATAGTTATAAATATGGCACAACAAAAATGTTGGAAAGAAGACGAATTAATTGAGTTTGATGTCCTCACTTCTTACTCATTCATCCTATAATGCCCATATCGTTATTTGCCTCCAATATTCTTCAATCCAACACCATCTTCAAATCACCCAAACACATCCATTCTTTCTGTTCTGCCGAAACCCGCTATTTCGGTTGCATTTGGGATTACCTACTTTTCAAGGAACTAGTCTTTTCATTTTTCCTACTCTCTGTTGGCTCAGTTCAGTTCCAATTGTCCTCTTTCTGTATTATGATCAGCCGTTAGCTCTCTGTTGCACTTACTAATATAATTTGACTACCTTAACCTGAATGATTAATGATTTCTGGGGTGCACACTGTTTTTTTTTTCTTTTTTCAGATGGAGTGTGCTATAATGTTAATTTACTCTGATTATGAATTTTTTTTTTTTTTATAAACTGTTACATCTGATTAATCCTGCATGCTTGTAGTAAGAGAGTTTATTGGTCGGTTTTGTAGCCACCAACTCAATCAGCCATCAATTTGTCATCTGGATCTGAGTCGCCATTGGATCAAAGTCTAGCAAGTGATGAGGAGGATAATGTCAACCTTAGTAGATTGTTCAAAAAGGAAGCAACACTGGTAACGGAGATTAAAGATTACAATGGTACTGGAGACACTGAATCTGATGTGAAAGGGAAGTCTCCCAATAAGGGCAGTAAAGTGAAGCAAACTCCAGAGCGGAAGAGGAAGAAAAATGATGCCTGTGAAAGAGGTGGCTGTCTGTCTTCTGTATTTTACAAGTATAAAAGTTATCATGTCCTTTGACTCTCATGTTTATCCATTGAGCGAAAAGGCGTACAGTTGGTTCTTGATATTGACTTCGTGATTTTCATAATTCAGGAAAGAGGGCCAAACGAGTCGATACCAGTGGGGGAAATACACCGGAAAAGCTTGGAAAGTCTCATGTAAGGAGATTCTTATTATCTATTTGTTGATCTTTTGTCATGACTTTCTCTGAACTTCTACCAGCTCAAGGGTTATTCTCATTTGTGCACCGCAGAGATCTATGAATTATGTGATATAGAATTACTTTATTGCCAACTACTCTGTGCTTGAGGTGAATTTATACAAGTTTCTGTTCTTGTATGTTGAAATGTCACACGACCTTATTAGTAGTGAAACATTTTACTTCCCTTCGTACATCTGTTCTGGCTCTCATGATGACACCCATTCATCATTTGAAAGGTAAAAACACTTCAATATTATTAGTTTCTTGTGGGCATGTGAAGAATGTGAGCTTCAAACAGTTATATGATCAATCTTAACTATACATGCTTTTTAGTGGAACGATGTTTTGTTGTGTTGATTTACCTACGATCACGAATGATTTTATAGTATCAATTAATTCTCAGAAGGCCAAACCCGTCAGTGTACCTAAGAGACTGTCTCTAATGTTTTTGTTATGCATAATTGATTTTGTACTGCATTCGGTTCCTTTGTAACAAGTTAGATTTTTCTGTGTGGATCCTTTTGATGATATGTGCTGATAGTGGCATTTTCTGGATGTTTACTCAGCATGATAAGTATTAATGCTGTTTGAAGGTTTGTGTTTCTTAAATAGGAAGGGAATCATATCTGGTCCTTGTCTTCGGATCCCGAGTCTTCTCCAGAGGCCAAGCCTGTTAAGAAGTCCAAGACGAATATGAAAGAATTATCTGCAAGTAAAGATCTTGGGGCAGGATACAAAAAAGAAAATGATGATCATCTCCTTGATGAAGGTGTAGATTCACTAAACAATCAATACCCAAAGGATGAGTCTCCGGAGAGAAAGCTGGAAAAAGAGAATAGTCTCATAGACCACAATGTAGAATCCCTTAAGAATCAAGCCTCAAAGGTCAAATCTCCAGTGGGAAAGCTGAAAAAAGAGGATGAGAAATCCTTCAAGGAGAAGAATATAAACAACAACATAGATGGAGGTTCTGTAGCCAAATTTTTGGTTATTCTAGCAAACATGGATAATATCATGGATAAAGATAGAACTAATATTTTGCTCATCTTCATTGTTGCTTCTCCGCCTAATTTCTTCCCCCCATCTTCATTATTCAGATAATGATGCTAAAGACAACTTTGTAATGGAAGATGTCTCTGGGAAGCGGCCTGGGCTCCAGGTTAGAAGCTTAAGTTTGTAACTATCATACTGGAGCTGATCATATTTTTTTTAAAATTGGATACACGACTTAAATGTGGAGGGAGGGGGTGTCCTTGTCCTCGAAGTCTTGACCAATTAGTCATAGACATAGCACTTTAACCACTGCTCTCCGAGGTCGGGGATGGAGCTTACTATATGTTGTGACAATTGTTGTTGATAAAATGCTGGTCATTCCACTTATGCAGGTCTCCACTTCAAGGTTGCCATTGTTCCTCTCCGATAAAGTTCAACGTTCGAAGGTTAATTTGTTCATGCCCTACACTCACTAGATGATTATGTTGGAATCCCCCCTCCCCCAACCCGTACCCACATTCTTTTCCCCTTATGTTCCATAGTTCATGTGGTCCTTGCATAGTTGCATTACTGAAAGTTTAGTGTATGACCTTGTTGCAGTTTCTGCAAAAACTCATGAGCATTTATTAAAATATTTGTTGCATTGGATCACTTCTGAGAATGAAGGCCAGAACTTTGTAGCTACTTTTGTTGTTCAGTTTAATCCTTTTTGTCCCGTGTTTGGGAATTAATAAGAATCTATTGTTTCATATGTGCGCTGATCAAATTTTTATCTATTTCTATAATAGTTTGTTCTTCTGATGGATAGAATGAAATTATATCAGATACTTTTTTTTTTCTTTTTATAAAATTTGTAGGCTCTTGTTGAGTGCGAAGGTGATTCCATAGATTTGAGTGGTGATGTGGGTTCTGTTGGAAGGATAATAATTTCAGATGATTCCTCCAATAATCATGAGATGTTATTGGATTTAAAAGGTATGCACAGTCTTTTCATTTTGCTGCTCTTCTACTTATTGTACTTCTGTCAGTGATTATAATAGTCTGTTTTGATTGTTGTATTTCCCAGAATTCTTAAACCTCTTCGGTTCTTCCCATAGTCACGTGATATTATTTGCTTTTATCTTTGAATAAGTTCTCTCCAACTCAATGCTATAAATCCTGCTCTGCATCGTCATAATCTACTTACCCCATATAGAAGGGCTGCTTAAAGCATTTTTTAGCTCTAAGGTTCTATTAACACTCCCTTACTTTCCAGGAACAATTTACAAAACAACAATAGTTCCATCAAGGACCTTCTGTGTGGTACTGCATCTGTCATGGACTCCTTTCCCCCAACACTCATCTTAAATTTGCAGCATATACCTTGTCATTCTTAAGCTGACTCTTTTAGCTTCTCTTATTTTCAGGTTAGCTTTGGTCAATCAGAAGCTAAGGTTTGTCTATTAACCCAAGATATTTACTCATGCCAGCTTTCACTTTTCTTTTTATCAAATATAAATGTTCACGTTTGACCTATCTCCATGCACATTTAACTTATGATTTTGTTGATCATTGATCAGATAGAGGCTATTATGAATGACTATGTTCACTTAAAGCCACAATCTAATATTTATGAGGCTGAAACTATGGTTGAAGGTTAGAAATTTATTCGATGCAATACTTGCTATATTACATGTAAATTTGTTGTGTAGTTTTCAGTTAACTTTGATTACTGAGAAAGTATGGATTGTTTTGTAAGATACTTTCTTGTCTATGAATAGGAACATTGGATGGATTCTCATTTGATTCAGATGAAGAAGCTGATAAAGCCTTTGTTGAAGCTGATCAGCAAGAGGCTGCTGAGGCACAACCAGATGGTAAAACCAAAACCAAAAGAAAACCTGACAAAAAACTGGTGTGCTTACTATTATGTTCCTTTTCTGTTTATATTGTGAATCTTTTTTTTTCTTTTTTTTGTGGGCCTCTTATTTATGTTATTTGATGTAGGGTGTGGCAAAGAAAAAGGGGAAGTCTGCCGGAGAAAAGCCTTCCAAGAAAGTGAAAAAGAAACCTCAAGTTTCTAAAAAGGGCAAAACCAAGAAATGAGAAACTGGAGCAATACTTCATACTATTATTTTATTTTATTTTTATCATCTCCTTTCAATACAGACAATTCTCTTAAGCCCAGTTTGTATTGATTTAAAGATAGCTACTCAATTACTATGTCATGCTAGCTTTGCTAGACCATATTTCCCATTCTAGTGTGCCTTAAACTCTCTTCAACCGTGCAAAAAAAATCATTGATTTTATTGCAGGTGTATATCAAATGTTCAATGAATAGAGGATACTCTAATGGCATTTTGTGTAAAATGGATTAGGTTTAGTGAAACATAAAAGCATAGAGCTGATTACTTTGCTGAATTCAAATATGATTCTTAACAACTCTCATGTCATATTTCTTCTTTTTCAGCATCTTCTTTGGACTTAACCACTTCGTTTTCTTCCCTTCTCTTATGTATTGGTAAGTAGCTTCATCCTTTCAATAAAGTGTAGTGATCGTTGATGCCCCATCATGCTGCCTTGTTTGGAGAAGGCCATCAGGGATGCCAAAGATTCAGAGTTAAGAGGAGATAAATTATTGATATTGGGAAAGGTACAAGCAAAGTTGATGATGAAGCAGTTGCAGGGTTAGTCTCTGTAAATCTCCTTTCTTCAGCAGCTGGGATTTGTAATCCACCATCTATTATCCTCATTCTGTTTCAGCAAATTTTCATTGAATTTGTCACTTTCTTTTTGTTAATATTGGTATGCAAAAAGAATTTGTCCGTGATGAAATTTGAGGCATTACCCGGAATTAGGGCAAAATATGATGTTATACTGGGATGCCTTGCATGTGAAGGTGCTGGTTCCATCATCAAATGCATAGCTGTAAGCTCTTGGGCAGGCTCTCTTAAAGATTCCTGAGTAGAAAGACGGCCTGCACGTGGTCGGGTTTGCAAACTCTCCGCTGCAGCAGTACTCGTCCAGCCCGAATGCTTCACATGCACTCTTGCACGCCACCACTCCTTCGTTTCCCACCACCTGAAGCTCTTTAGGGCAACCTGTTTGTTGTTTAAGAACATCTTTTAACTGTTTGCAGTGCATGTACAGTAATTGATATCTCTCAAATGTTACACATCATCTTTCTTACCCATATTGATATCTTGTATGCAGCCGGTGGCATTGCATCCGCTGCGGGCTCCTCTCGGTGCAGCAACCAGTGGCAGATTGTAGCCGTCGACGATGCTGACATCGTAGAAGTCTTTCTGGTCTCCGACTCCCAGGGTTATCTCAAATAGTGATGCCGGTGGTGTGGCCCCAATGCCATTGCATTGTAGCTTCCCGCCGCAGTCTCCGGTCAGACATGAGCCAGAACCAGTTATATCAAATGTGCAGCCAGTTCTAGCCCATATCCGGCCAGACCATCCTGGGGTGGTAGGAATAGTGATACTCTGGCCGGAGTCCAGTTGGAACCCCGTGGCTGGAAGTGGTGGGGTCCCTGCACCGGAGAGGGTGGCAGGCCATATTGTGAAGGGGCAGTTGTTGGTTATGATGAATGTGCATGCGAATGAGTGGGTGAGGAAGGTAAAAAGAGTTAAAGAGATGAGAAGGTTCCCAGAGGCCATGAGTAGGGAGGAAGTAGCTAGGGCGTGGGGATATTTGTAGGTTGAGGTAGGCAGCGGGGGGAAGAAGATCTACGTTGCTTTGCAGAGCTCATCAGCCGCAAGATTGTGTATTTGGGTTTAGTATTTCTTGGATCTTGGATGGCCTCAATGAGAAGAAATTCTTTACTTTAGCATACTTTCGATTAAAAGGTGGATTT
>JAPKLW010001738.1:0-20398 GCA_026898455.1 Plectranthus barbatus
TGTTGGGAAATTATTCATAAAATCTCCCTTAGGATTTATTTGTAAAAGGTTTTGTTGGATCAAACCTTAGTGATTGGTCGATCATTTGCTGAATTCTAGACAGTCTAGCATATCTTGTAAAGTCCTGTATAGGTTATAAATTGAGTTGTAATAGATTAGCCTGCTGGAGGACCTCCTAGCAGATATCGAAGGACAACGTTTGCTAGAAGACATGCACTAGCAGAATGCTAAGGCTTTAGCATTTGCTAACACTCAGCAAATCTATAAAGATGCTAGCAGAACAGACGTCAAAGGATCGAGTGTCAACGGTAGCATTCAGCAAACCAAGACAAATAGCAGATCGCTAATGACTATTAGCAGAGCAGAATGTCAAAAGCTGAAGCTATACTGCCGTTCTGACAAAAAGCACACACAAAGGACGAGACTTTCCCGAAGTAGCTCGGAAAGTACAGATCAATATCAAAAAGCGACTGAACAAGTCTATCACTCTCGGACAAAAGAAACGTTGTGTCTAACGGATATGGAGATTCAAGATTTGAATCTCCACCTATAAGAGGAAGGTCCAAAAGAGAGAATCGACTACTACTACTGCTTTAATCACTACAGACATTCGCAAGCATTCAAGTGAGAGATTCCTTTGACAAAGCGAACAAAGAAAAAGTAGTCAGTTGAGAGCCGTGATAAAGAGTATTCAAAGCTCTCAACAACCTGAAGTGTCGTTCATTGATTCACTGACACTCCATTGAAGAGATTCTTGATTGCACTCAAGAATCTTTAATCATTGGGATACCTTTCTCTTCAGAAAGAATCCATCAGTCGAACACCTGAAAAGGTTTAGACTAAGATGGGCATTTAGCCGTATTCAAGGAAAGTCAGGAAGTGACTATAAAACTTCCAAAGTAGGAAAGGCAGGTGTTTCGAAGGTGTGCCCTTGACTCAGCCAATCTTACATCTGAGGAGTTCAGGTTATCGGAGGATAGCTGTCAAGTAGCCAGGCCGAAAGCTCACTGCCTACTTAACTGAAAAAGGCGAATCCTTGTAATCTGTATACTTACTTAGTGAATTCTTAGCGTGTCGGCTAAGGAGTGGACGTAGATCTTTTTGGATCGAACCACTATAAATACTGTGTTCATTTACTATTTTATTATTTACTGTTTAAAGTTGATTTGAAACCTAGCAACAGAGTTGCTAGCGTATATCTGAAAACTAACTTAAATCATAACTTGAGCTAAGAAACATTTTGTAAATAACGATAAGTGTAAGTGACATATATTTATTCCGCTGCATTTTGTGTTAAGTTGTAATCACGACGACTCTGATATTTAAGGACCAACAACCACCTACAAAAGAAAATTTGATTTGAAGAGGTTGTAAAGTGGATTCATTTACTTGGTGTGTGGTGAAGGTAATGAAACAACATAACACACCTATTTGTTTTATTTAAGTAAACAGCTGTAAGAAGCTTGGTTGATTATTTTTAAGTTAATTGTTAGTTCTTGCTTCAACTTAAAGATTATTGATTAAAGTAATCACATTTGAAAAATATTTTTGCAAAGTTATTGTGATATATAAAATAGTATGTTTATTTTTGTTTCATTGTAGATATGAAAAGTTCGAAACACGTGTGGTTTTAAAAATATTTATTTTGACGTTAATCGGAGTATTTCGAAAATGTGCAGTTAATGAAAGGGTGAGGTGGATTAAGGAAATGTATTGACAGTCACATAAAAAAGTCGAGAGAATAACAAAATGAATGAAGTTGAAAGTTAATGTTGATGTTATAATAGTCGAAGAGGAAATGTGGACTTGAACTCGCAAACACGAAAAGTGTATGGTGTTAGAATTAATCAGTACAAGGTCTGCACTATCGATGACCAAATAATATGAACATCATAAATATTCCCTCTGTCTCACTTAAATTGTCCACCGTTCCGATTTTGTATGTCCCATTTAATTGTCCACTTATTCAAAATGGGAAAAAATTAGGAAAAATTAAATTAAATACAATTAATTTAATCCTAATTATATTTAATAACAACCTAAACCTAAATTCCTAACACCCCTAACCCATTCATTCACTACCCTAAATCTTACAAGCAGCCCTCATTCTCTCTCTCTCAAACGAGAAAATCCTAGATCTGAGCTTGTGCCACTCTCTCACCCGCCCTCCGCCACCCTCCTTCTCCCCGCGATAAAGACATCCACGCCCCTATCACCTCTATTGCCCCCGTCCTCTGTTGCTGTTGCAGGCGACAACCTTGTTCTCTCTTCCGCCGCCCTCCTTCTCCCCGCGATGAAGACATCTCCCTATCCCTTCTGTTGCCCCCGTCCTTTGTCGTTGTTGCAGGCGATGACCCCACGTGAGGAGAAGATATTTGGACAACTGACGAAGGATTAGAACTTAGCTCTCTTGTCCCCATGTGTATCGCCGACTTTGAGACGCCTCTTAGCTTCAGTTGTTTGTCATGTGGAGTCGTTGTCGTCATGGCAGAGGCTTCACGGTTGGTCGACGGAGGATGGAGCACTTTTTCTGAGCGAGCATTTCAACCTGGATAAGGCGTGGCTGGCGGTTGAGGAGCTTGAAGAGCGGTTCCCATTGGAACTGAAGATGGAGGTGGTTCGGGCTTTCTGGAAAATCCAATTTCCAAACATCCGGTGAACTCTAATCCCTAATTTCTAATTGTGCATGTATGTGGTTGTGCCTATATTTGGACCGTAGATTTGAGCCTGTGGCTTTGGCAAGTTTGGATTCGATGTTGGATTGTGGCTATGACCATGTTTTACTTGCTCTGTCCCTTATATTGTGAGCCTATGGCTTTGACATGTATGGATTCGATGTTGGATTGTGGTTGTGGCTATGTTTTACTTGCTATGTACCTTATATTGTGAGCTTGTGACTTTGGCATGTATGGATTCGATGTTGGATTGTGGCTGCGGCTATGTTTTACAAGCTGTCCCTTAAGTTGTTATACTGTGACTGTGGCTATGTTTGTATTCTATGTTGGACTGTGGCTGTGGCTATGTTTCAAATATGTTGTGGGAATTTTGAAGCTATAGATCTGAGATGATTTAATTGTTTACACTTGCATTTGTTTTAATTCTGAACTCATTCATGATGCACTATATATATATATATATGTGAAATGAGTTTAACCAATTTGAAGTGGTTTATTTAAACCTATTTAAGGATTCTATGTTTCAAGTTATGCAAGCCATGATACAAAAACTGTCTTTACAAAAACTATATTCACTTCAAGCATAGTAATGCCCATCATCACAAAAATTGTCTTTACTTCAAACATAGTAATGCCTATCTTTACAAAATCAAAGTCATGACATTCTTTTACAAAAACTGTCTGATGCATATGCTTAACAAAAAAGAAACCTTATTCTTTCTAATTTTCTGTATGCATTCCCAAACCTTGAATCAACTCCTCTATCCCATTTGTATGCCTTTCTGCAATTAAGTAGGCACTGCTGTCCCTAACCAACTGCATGGGCAATTCCAAGTTTCTTGGTAATTGATTATGCAATATAAGAGCATCTTTACTCATATGTGGCAACTTGTAGTTGTTGCATCCCTTGACTTTCAATATCTCATGTAAACATGACTGTAAAGACAGGAAAACCTTGTTCAATGTCATAGGCTATAGTGTGTTGAAGCTTGTTAACACTACATCAATAAGTTCTTTTGCATCCCTGCATGCATGCTGTTGTTGTAGGTTTTGTATAGCTCTAAAAAACCCAAGATCATTCACATTAACATGTGGACTGTTAGGTGGTTGCTGCACCAATGAAATCTGAAATCCATCTACACGTGCACTTGCTCTAAAATCTGAATAAGAGTCTAGAATATGTGGCATTGCATTATCTTGTTGAATAAAATTGTTTTACTTAAGCATGCAGACCACTTAACCTTGATAGCTGGTAGAATCTGAAATAAAAAAGCCTAATTAGATGCATTACAATAAAATTACAGTGGTTTTATGAGAATCAATTCATTGTTACATGCATCACAACTTATAAAATCTATACTAGATACATGCGTTATCAAACAATCTTTGATTACTTGCGTCGTGATAGATTCTAGGGGCTTTATCTTCATAATTCCCTTAGCTCTCTTCTTGTTGTTTCTTTTTGCTTCAACCTCTTGAGTAAAAGGCCAAATTCCTATTTTTCCATATAAAATAACAGAACCATTTTCTCAAAATATGGTTCGACATAGAGCACACATAAACATCACCTTCAGAATGAATTTTTTGCTCTTGCATGTCCTATGTGGGTCTTCTTCTTGTTGTGTCATGTAGTATATGTGGGTGTTTTTTGTAAGGTAAAACCACTTCTCATTTATGTGAATCACATTCTCCATTGCCTTGAATTTGAGCATATTCGAAGTACTATCAAATTCTATGGCTTGCAAACTGAAATTCATCCTCAAGAGTTTATTAGGAGCTGTCAGATAAGGTTTTATTGTATTGGTGTGAGCTCTCATCAGCATTGGTATGTGTGCCCACTAGCATGTTAGGGTATCATAATACAGTGGTGGTTCTTGTGCCCACTAGCATGTAGACTATTTAGAAGGGACAGAGGGAGCAATATTAATGGAGCACAAGAACCACCACCGTATTGTGATACCCTAATATGACTGAAAACATTAATGAGCTGACAAGAGAAATTGAGTGTAAATATTTTTAACACAGTATATCAAATTGTGCGTCAAGCAATTTAAGGTCCAAGTTTAATATGTATATAAAAAATGCAGCAGTGTATGCTGTCAAATATTCTATCTATTGATGTAACAAATAATTGTTATGATACTTTATTTATGAAATCTAATTTGAAATAATTGCAAGAAAGAGAAATAAAAGATTGAAAATTTAAAGTTTTCTAAAAATTAAATATTAAATGTTTTCCTCACAATAAAAAATAATGAAAAACTATTTTAGCATTTTAAATTATTAACTATGAAGTGAGGCTCATCCCATATTAAAAAGAATAATAATAAGTCTTGACTTAGTTGTGCAAGTGATTAACCACTTTCGAGTGCAACGGAACACTCCTCTCCATTTAAATACTATACCTAATTTTAAAAAAAATTATAAATATTGTTTAAATTAAAACTAACATATAAACTTATAAAAAACTTACAAATTAATCAAAGTAAGTATATAAATATAATATGACATCACATATATACTTTATAGCTAATTATATGTATCATTATATAATTTTATAGTTTACATTTTAAATATTTATATTATTTGTTTACATATAAAATATCAAATTTAATATTAAAACCTAAATAATTAAAATTCTCACGCATCGCGTTGGTGTAATACTAGTGTATCGACAAAATAAAAACATGAAACAAAAACCATAATTGAAATTTTATGTTATAAAATTTAATGAAGTATGAACTTTTTGGATAAAATTATTATGCTAAACCATAAATGAGGAAATTTTATAAGATAAAAAGTCTTTAGAAAAGTCACAATAAAACTAACATAAATTGAAAAGAAAATATTTGTTCATGTTAACTAACTCTGTATTAACGAGTTAAATGTTTTATGTCAGAAAAATAGAGTTTCATTTGCAATATGAGAATTTTAAATAATTGGAGAGGAAGGAGGAATCGATATAAAAAACTCTCATTAGAATATCAGGAGCAGTTCATTCAACAACATCATTTGAAAACAAAGTGGAATCACCAACACAAACCTAACCCTACACAACTAGTGCCGAAAACATTACACTATGCCATAACTATCATGACTTTCAACCTTTCCAAGATCACCAATGGCAAGTATAACACATTTCAAAATAACGGGCATAATCAACATCACAATCATGGTTTCCGCCTTCAACAAAGAAATGATAGGGGAAATCAAAATGTCAGATGATTTCACCACCAAAACTAAGCCGCTCAAATTTACTGATGGGGTCGGAAGGGTATCTCGGGTTTTTCATTTGCTAAGAACATTCTTTTGTCTAGATCCCCTGTTAGATTAACACATGAGCATCTCCAGATATCAAGTGATTCAAGGTGGGGACAACTATCGAGAACTGCTTCTAGTCCCTCATTTTACATCCAATTTCGAAGAAGTTGAAGATGGAGCAAATTTTGGCATAGTTTTTTCAATGGCTAAAACATATTTATTAGGTGTTTTGATTCGGTAGGTTCAGCCACACCTGGGAACATTGGAGACTTACGCGAATGAAATGAAAATGACTTTAGCATTGGGCAAGAAATGCCAATAGCCTCAATATCTTTGGCAGATATAGAGTTCACACAAATAAGGTGCAATTATTCTAACAGTGGAAGTTTTTTAACTGCATGGGACAAAGCGGTTCCTAATATTTATGACAATGTGCAACCGTAAGGCGTTGAAGATGATTTGGGTATTTGAAAGAGTAGAACACAAGAACACATTAAGTGATTATTGGATAAGAATTTCAACCAAACAACATAGAGAAAACTTCTAAAAACATGAACAATTAGGACGTAAAGAGAACAATAGCATTGAGAATAAGACAAATGCATGATAAATTTAGAGTCAAAGCGTAATGTATATGATGACCTAGGGAGATGGCAAACAGAGTAAATTACCAAAATCTAAAAGTTGCATCAAGTCATGTAACACTGTAGAAATAAGAGTTTTTACACAAATTATTTAACAATATAGGTATACTACTTCAATTGAATGCATGATTCTTTCAAGTTAAGTTAACATGGTTCGAGCCTACCAAAGTAAGTTCCAGTACATTGCAATTTTTTTTATAGTAGGGTCTTGATTGAATATTGAGGAGTTAGCATACTTGGAAGTTCTTTCCATTCGAGGTTTTAGCAAAACACAAGCATAAATGAAAACCCAAAACACAATTTTGATGAAAGAAAGCCAGCATTACGCTAAATTGCTAATTCCCTTCAACACAATAAAACAATTCCAATTCCTTTTGCAAAACTAATGGAAAAGAAAATGTGAGTTTTGTTTTACCTTTGAATGCTTTCCTGCTATTAGCAGATGTTGTTAAGATAGCTGAGAGAACTACACAATTTAAAATCTGGCCATACACATTAATATTTACAAATACAAATTTAATCTTCTAGGAGCTATAAACTCACTGTTAGCTAACTCGATATCTACAAAAACCAATCTTTCATATAAACACATTTATGTAACCCAAGATTTGGCAAAGTTTAACAGAAAAAAGTAAATTGAACAGAGAGTCATGATTCATGTAATTAATTAAGGGTAAAAATCTTACTGATCGACAACAATGTGATATAGCAATTGATCATCACCGAAAAAAAATCCTTAGATCAATCAGTTGTCCCTGGCTACAGTCCACTATGCAACAACATATGAGATCATACTCCTCGACATAGTCAGAATTCGGAGCTACCAATTCAACCACCCGCCACTTGTCGGGATTCAGACAGACTTTCCGCCATGTAGTACACACTAACTGTGCACTCTCCAATAACTCTTTAGCGCCCAGCCTCTGCAGGATATTCGCCATCACATCTCCTAATAGCTCTATCCACGACGGTGACGGGGATGTGGATGAAGAGACCATCTTCACCGTCGTACGCTTTTTAGTCATGTTAGCTGCTCCACTTCGAATTTTAGGGTTTCTTCTGAAAGGCTGGCATGAATGAATTGGATTGAATTTGAAATGGCAATTTTGGATTTATATATGTTTTTTATTCTTTTATTTTTCAACAGTATATATGTTATGAAATAATTGATTGCAATGTATATACCTTAATTATGCAAAAACATCTAAACAATTAGGGGTGTGCAAGACCTGAGCCGACCTGAAAATCCGATCCCAACTGATGCGATTTGGTTGGATCGGGTTGGGTGTCGGGTGATTAAATTTCACTCGATATATTTTTAGGTCGGGTGGCGGGTGATGTTGTGTTGGGATTGTATACTGAAAGCATATATGATTAAGTGTCTTGTACACTGGTCTTCATATATGTGTTGTTACAACAATGCTCGCTGTCTGATTAAACGAACATACAACGAACCATAATATCCTATTATCTCGCCTATAGGGATGACCATATGGTGTGTAGGAGATCACAGAGGATCATATGAGTCGTTTGACCTAGCAAGATATAAACAGTATCACAGCTGAGACAATCCCTGGATAGGCTGTCGGTCTAAGCTGCGGCACATCGGTTCATAAGTGGGCTTATCCTAGCTACTTGATGTGTCGGTACATAGTTATGTATTGATGGGATCAATAGTGGGATGTGCCATTCACATTGACATACGAATGAGCCAGATCCCTAACATACTTCCTATGATCTTAAACCTAACTGAAGGATAAGGGGCACACACAGATTGACCACACTTTGATTTACCAAGGTGGCAAGTCTTAAATGTACTCTTATACCCGTATTTTGGGTGTTGGCAATTTGTGTGTGGCTTGCTTAGGCTGGACGTTTAGGTAAGCATATCCGTTTCAGGATGGTGACATTCCCTGAGGAGCTCTCAAGGTTCATTATGCTAAACCCTGCAGGTTGAATTATTTAATTCAGGCATAAGTTAAAAGGAGTGAGTGGTATTACTCAGGAAATAAGAGATTAATTAATTGTGGCTGATTGTCATAAGCCAAATTAATTAATGAATGTCTAAAACCTTAAATATGTGGATCATGTTAGTTTGGTGAAACCCGTTCCTAATAACGTGGTAATAAAGGGGCGAGTCAGTATTGTTACCGTGGTGAAGGTTAAAACAATGTTTTATTAATTAATTATATTTTGGGTTGAACAAGGAAGGATTAATTAATAAAGAGGGCCCACTTTATTATTTGCATCTGGTCCCTGGTCTGGCCCATGAACTACTCAAAGCCCATTAGGGTTTGGGTTTCTCAAAACCCTAACACTATATATAGGCCTTCTCTCTATCAGATCAGTAGTGGTTTTTCAGTATATTGAAAATAGAGGGAGAGAACGGCGGCGACTATCCTGTGGGAGGAATTGATCGATTTCTCTAGATCTCGGATTCAACTTGGTAGATAATCCTCACCAGATTTCCAAGGAGCAAGGGAACAAATCAGAAGAACAACTATCCATTGCCGGTGTTCTATCTCAGATCTAAGGTTATTTCATCGTTATTGGCTCCGATCTAGATCTGTAGATCAAACGGTGAAATCAGGTATTCCCTAAATCCAGCCTCTGCAATTAATTTTGTAGGATCATGCATAGGATCGCATGGCTTATTTAATTAAAATTTATTCCTGGTATCCTAAGAACGATCCTTGGCAAGAATTTAATAATGACAACTCGTGTTGTTCATCGTAGACTCAAACCCTACATGTTGTTCGGGTTCGGGTGCCACCCGACCTGATGGAGCCCAAGTAGTAGCTGTGAGAGACGATCCAGTCTACATTCTAAGTGAGCCGATGACTAGAGCTCGAGCAAAGACTTTGATGGCTGGTTTGAGTTTATTGATTAAAGGCATTTGGGGTGCAAATATTCCCAAAGATTCGGTGCTGATTGAAGAGTTAAACGAAGGCCCAAAAATTACTAATTTAATTATGTTTAGTGATTGGGCTTAGTTTAATTTTAAACCATTATTTTGGGCCAACATGTTTAGGCCTTGTTTAATTAGATTTCGAATTTTATTTCTTTAATTTTCGAAATTAGCTTCCTTATTAGTTTAGGATTTGAGTTGCCTATAAATAGGCCTTGTTATGGAACAATTTATTCAATTTTTAGATTTTAATAAAATTGTGAGGATTTCTCCTTTAATTTCTGAAGGCTCAATTTTCGAAATTCTAATCTCCAATTAAGGTTTCAATCTCGACTAATCAATCGGACTGTCATATCCATTTGTGGTGTCTTCGCGTATATCCGTCGTTGTTGGATCAATTCGCTTCTTGGGTCGTAGGAGATTCAATCTGGACTACGGTACTAGAAGGATTTCGAATCAAAAGGTGTTGGATCTTCCCTATTATCAACCTTAGTTGCTTCCATGTCGTGTTTGAGTCCATTTGTTCGAGTTCCTGGGCTGTGATCTAAACCTTTCCGGTGAGGATCATATCATTTTGGTATCAGAGCCAGGTTGTACCCTTCCTCTCACTTTTCTTCAATTTTCGTTTCTATTGTGTTAAAAAATTTAATTAAAAAAATTCGAGTCTTGCTTATTTAAGGTTCGTGTCCTTTGTTCTATTTCGTGTCCTTCTTGTCGTGTCGTGTGTCTGCCTTCTGATTGATAGGGTCGAAATTTTGGTGTGTTAGTGTTTTCGAAATTTTGAGTTCCTTGCGTGTCAAGATTTGTGTTATCTTTCTTACCATATTAAATTAAGTCGAATATTTCCTTATACCTTTTTACCTTATTCATACCTTTCCTTCCTTGGTGACCATATTATTTCTTTCTTGATTGAATTACCAAACAATTTGGTAATTACTTAATAAAAAAGGGGAGAAAATTTAAAAAAAGAAAAAGAAAATTCGAACAAAATATAAAAGCTAGAGTTTGAAGAGAATAAAATATTCGTAAAAAAAAAGTGTTGGGAAAATAAAAAAGAGGGGGTGTTAAAATAAATCAAAACCCCCTAATTTTTTGATTTCTACTAGTGCCTTTTTGTCTTTTTTGTCGGTAAAGTCCGTTTTTGTCGTAACTTTTGCATCCGGTGTCTGTTTTTAGCTTAATTGTGCTTTTTGGAAACGTCTCGACGAGCTCTACAAGACACATGGATTTTCCGTGATATAAGGTGCTTTTTGGCCAAATTCATTTGTTTTTGAGTAGTTATTGCCCTTCTGAAAGTTTTTCCGTTAAAAATTTTCGTTCGTTTTTGATCTTTTACCTTCCTAGAGTCATCTAGAGTCTTCCCGTCCCGTTGGTTCCTTGAATTGAAGTCCGTGGATTTTTATAAGAATTTTTGAGTTTTTCAGAAAGGAGAAAAGAGTGGTAAAAGACAGGAGTGCGTGAGACTAATAGAGGAACTGAAAAAGCCACGTGAGGTGGTGAGGTCCTTCTTTTATTTTCTTATCTAACCTTTCGTGCATGTATGTCTAAAAGTAGTGGTTCTGAGGAGTTGAAAGGAGATGAGATTGTTGGTGGTGGACAGGTCAAACACTTGATGGAGGCCATGAAATCCGAGTTGACTAGGTTACTGAAGAGTGAGATGAATGCCATGCATCAACGAATGGATGACCTCGAGATATCTGTGATAGAAACGACTCGGTGGGATTCAGCTGGTAGTCATAAGAGTAATGGGAAATGAGGACGTGGCAAAAGCTCATATAGGAGATAGAATCCTCAGTATGAGGAGAATGCCGATGACTATGTCAAGGAAGATTTATATGATAATAATCTGGGGACAATCAAGATAAACATCCCGTCCTTTTAGGGGTAGAATGACCCCGAGTTGTATCTGGAGTGGGAGCGAAAGGTGGAGATGATGTTCAACTACCACAACTACTCTGAATTGAAGAAATTAAAGATGGCTGCAGTAGAGTTCTCGAATTACGCTCTTGTGTGGTGGGATCAGTTAGCCACTTGTAGGAGGAGGAATAAGGAGAGGCCTATAGAGATATGGGATGAGATGAAGACTGTTATGAGGAGGCGCTTTGTGCTGAATCATTACTACCGAGAGCTATATAACAAGCTGCAGGAATTGAGGCTGGGTACCCGGAGTGTGGATGAGTACTATAAAGAGATAGAAGTGGCTATGATCCAAACCAATATAGTGGAGGATCGAGAGGCGACGATGGCTAGGTTCCTGGCTGGTTTGAATTGGGAGATTCAGAATACGGTGGAGCTGCAACATTATGTCGAGATGGATGACATGGTCCACATGGCAATCAAGATTGAGGGACAGCTCAAGAGGAGGGGCAACAACAGTAATACGAGGCAGAACCCTACAGGCTGGAGAGAATACCAGACTGGAAGTAGTTCAACACCTAAGCGAGCTCCGGGGAAGAAGGAGGAGAAGCGTCGAGGGGAGAAGAAGCCGTTTGTGAAGCCCAGGTCAGATTCTACAGCTCAAGGTAAATCAATTACCACTGACTTTCGTAATAGAGATCCTAAGTGTTATAAGTGTCAGGGTTTTGGGCATATTGCTAGCGATTGCCCAAATTGGAGAGTCATGGTGATTCGAGACTGACCCAGAGATGCCTGATTTGGATGATCCTGATGAAGATGAAGAAGAGATTGTGGCGCCTGCAGCGCTGAATTTTGTGATGAGAAGGGCTTTGAATGCACAGCCTGCAGTCGGAGATGTGGAGCAGAGGGAGAACATTTTCCATACGCGTTGTCATATCAACAATAAGGTTTGCAGCATGATTATAGATGGAGGCAGTTGCACCAATGTGGCGAGTTAGTCAATAGTGCAGAAACTAGGGTTACATGTGATGAAGCACCCTAGGCCATACAAGTTGCAGTGGCTGAATGATAGTGGCGTCATCAAAGTGGTGAAGTAAGTCAAGGTGCCGTTTCACATAGAGAAATATGAAGATGAGGTGTTGTGTGATGTGATTCCCATGCAGGCAAGTCACATACTTTTAGGGCATCCATCACAGTTCGATAGGCATGTGAAACATGATGGCTTTACGAACAAGTATTCCTTCAACTACAAGAAGAAAATGATTTCACTTGTTCCTCTGACCCCTAAACAAGTCTATGAGGATGAAGTCCAGTTGCACAAGGAGTCGGGCCAAGAGGTGCAACCACGAGAAAATAAGGAGAAAGGGGTGGTGCAACAGTCCTTTCTAGGTAGGATTGAGCATCTAAAGTGGGCGGTTCAGGAGGAGAAAAGAATGGTGTTGATGTTCTACAAGGAGAACATGATTTTCACTAAAATTCCTGATTCTCTACCCCCTTCTATTTCCTCTCTTTTGCAGGATTTTGAGGATGTATTTCCAGATGATACCCCAGCCGGGCTGCCACCCATTCGTGGGATTAAGCATCAAATTGATTTTGTGCCTGGAGCAACCCTTCCAAATAGACCAGCTTACTGAACCAGTCCGGAGGAGACGAAGAAACTGGAGAGGCAGATCGGAGAGTTGCTGGCTAAAGGGCACGTGAGGGAGAGTTTGAGTCCTTGTGCAGTTCCAATTTTGCTTGTACTCAAGAAGGATTCGACCATGAGGATGTGTTGCGATTTCCGTGCTATTAACAACATTACGGTTAAGTATCGCCATCCTATCCCTCGTTTAGATGACATGTTAGATGAGTTGCATGGTGCTTGTGTGTTTTCTAAGATAGATTAGCGAAGTGGATATCATCAGATTAGGATTAAGGAGGGATATGAGTGGAAAACTGCTTTTAAAACTAAGCTTGGTTTATATGAGTGGTTAGTCATGCCTTTTGGATTAACTAATGCTCCTAGTACTTTTATGCATCTTATGAACCATGTTTTGAGAGCTTTTATTGGCAGATTTGTACTAGTTTATTTTGATGATATTCTGATTTATAGTAGGAGTCATGATGACCATGTTGAGCATTTGAGGTCTGTTTTGGATGTACTTCGCAAGGAGAGATTGTTTGCTAACATGAAAAAGAGCATCTTTTGCACGAATAAGTTGGTTTTTCTTGGTTTTGTTGTTAGTGCAAATGGATGAAGAGAAAATTCGAGCTATCAAGGAGTGGCCGCAGCCTAAGAATGTTGGCGATGTTCGCAGTTTTCACGGACTTGCCAGATCTTATAGGCACTTTGTTACCCATTTCAACATCATTGTAGCTCCATTAACTGAAGTGATTAAGAAGACTGTGGAGTTCAGACGGGGAGAAGAGCAAGAGAAGGCTTTTGAGTTGCTGAAGTATAAGTTGACACATGCCCCGGTATTATCTCTTCCTAACTTTTCTAAGACATTTCAGATTGAATGTGATGCTTCTGGAGTTGGTATTAGTGCAGTTTTGATGCAGAAGAAGAGGCCCGCTGCATAATTCAGTGAGAAGCTGATTGGAGAGACATTGAACTATCCTACTTACGATAAGGAGTTGTACGCATTAGTCAGAGTTTTAAAAATGTGGCAACATTACTTGTGGGCTAAGAAGTTCATTATTCACACCAATCATGAGTCGCTGAAGCATCTGAAGGGGCAAAACAAGCTGAATAAGAGGCATGCACGATGGATGGAGTTTGTAGAGACCTTTCCTTATGTCATTAAATACAAGAAAGGCAAGGAAAACAGGGTGGCTGATGCATTGTCTCGGAGGTATGTCTTAATCTCTACCTTAGATGCTAAGTTACTTGGATTTGAGTGCATTAAGGGTTTGTATGCTTCTGATGAGGATTTTGGTGATATTTATGTTGCATGTGAGACATCTGCTAGTGGTGAATACTTTAGGCATGATGGATTTTTGTTTAGGAAAAATAAGTTGTGCATTCCTAGGTGTTCTCTCCGTGAATTATTACTGTTAGAATCACATGGTGGTAGCTTGATGGGTCATTTTGGTATTGCTAAGACTTTGGCTGTGTTGCATGAGCATTTCCTTTGTCCTCGCATGAAACGTGATGTTGAGAGGGTCTGTGGTAGATGCATTACTTGTAAACAGGCTAAGTCTAGGTCTAGTTCTCATGGATTGTATACCCCTTTACCTATCCCTACTGCACCTTGGGTTGATATTTCTATGGATTTCGTGCTAGGTTTGCCATGTACTGCGCGTGGTAGTGATTCTATATTTGTTGTTGTTGATAGGTTTTCTAAGATGGTTCATTTTATTCCTTGTCATAAGTCTGATAATGCATCACATGTTGCTGCTTTGTTCTTTAGGGAAGTTGTTAGATTGCATGGAATTCCTAGGTCAATTTTTTCTGATAGAGATTCTAAGTTCTTGAGCTACTTTTGGAAGACTTTGTGGTGTAAGTTAGGAACTAAGTTGTTGTTTTCTACTACTTGTCATCCACAAATTGATGGTCAAACTGAAGTAGTTAATAGGACTTTATCTACCTTGCTGAGAGCTGTGCTTAGGAAGAATATTAAGAATTGGGAAGAATGTTTTCCTCATGTTGAGTTTGCTTATAATCGTTCAGTTCATTCTGCTACTCAGTTTTCACCTTTTGAGATTGTGTATGGTTTTAACCCTTTGACTCCTTTGGATTTATCTCCTTTACCTGCACAAGAGTTTACTAACCTTGATGGGTAGAAAAGAGCTGATTTTGTGAAGCAGATTCATGAGAAGGCTAGGCAAAACATAGAGCGCTGCACTGAGCAGTATGTTAAGCAAGCAAATAAAGGGCGTAAGAAGATGCTGTTTGAGTCTGGAGATTGGGTTTGACTGCATATGAGAAAGGAGAGGTTTCCTTTGTAGTGGAGATCGAAGTTGTTACCTCGTGGAGATGGTCCCTTCCAAGTGTAGAAGAAAGTGAATGATAATGCATATAAGTTGGACTTACCAGGTGAGTATGATGTTAGTGCTACGTTTAATGTTGCTGATTTAAGTCCTTTTGATGTAGGAGGCAGCTTGGATTTGCGGACAAATCCTCTTGAAGAGGAGGGGAATGATGGAGCCCAAGTAGCAGCTGTGAGAGACGATCCAGTCTACATTCCAAGTGGGCCGATGACTAGAGCTTGAGCAAGGACTTTGAGGGTTGGTTTGAGTTTATTGATTAAAGGCATTTGGGTTGCAAATATTCCCAAAGATTCGGTACTGATTGAAGAGTTAAACGAAGACCCAAAAAGTACTAATTTAATTATGTGTAGTGATTGAGCTTAGTATAATTTTAATCCATTATTTTGGGCCAACATGTTTAGGCATTGTTTAATTAGATTTCAAATTTTATTACTTTAATTTTTGAAATTAGCTTCCTTATTAGTTTAGGATTTGAGTTGCCTATATATAGGCCTTGTTATGGAATAATTTATTTAGTTTCAGATTTTAATTAAATTGTGAGGATTTCTCCTTTAATTTCTGAAGGCTCAATTTTCGAAATTCTAATCTCCAATTAGGGTTTCAATCTCGACTAATCAATAAGATTGTCATATTCATTGGTGGTGTTTTCGCGTATATCCTTCGTTGTTGGATCAATTCGATTCTTGGGTCGTAGGAGATTCAATCTGGACTACGGTACTTGAAGGATTTCGAATCCAAAGGTGTTGGATCTTCCCTGTTATCAACCTTAGTTGCTTCCGCGTCGTGTCTGAGTCCATTTGTTCGAGTTCCTGGGCTGTGATCTAAACCTTTCCGGTGAGGTTTAATGAAGTGAAGGTTGCTATTCCAAATTGCCTCGAGGAAACGACCCTATCAGCCTTTAAAAAGGGGTTGGCAAGGGGATCAAGTTTAATCTGGAAGTTGGTTAAGTACCCTTGCTCGACTTTCATTGAAATTATGGCGAGAGCAGAAGTTCAAATTCAAAAGGAGATTGAAGAAGAAAACTTCGGAAAGGGAGAGAGAAGCAGACATATGACTCGAGTGGAGTCAAGCTCTGGAAAATCGAATCGATTTCAACCCTATACTAACAGAAGTGATCGAAAAGCAGCGGGAATGCAAGACACACCGCAAACCGCACCAAAACCATTCAATCTGAATGCTAACCCTATGGCGATAATTCAAGAGATGATGGCGTTGAAGGCGCAAGTGAGTTGGCCGACGAAAGCTGTTGGGAATTATTCGCGAATTCCTCCCTTAGATCGAAATTGTAAAAGGTTTTGTTGAATCAAAGCCTTAGTAGATTGGTCGATCATTGCTGAAGTCTAGCACAGTGTAACAACTCACGTGTAATGTCCTGTATAAGAAAAATATCGATTTATAATAGATTAGATTGCTAAAAGTTTTCTCAGCAGATGGTAGCTTCTAGAGAAGTCAACTGACGAAGATGACTGCTAAGGAAGAAAATAGTCATGTGCTAAGAAGAGTGATTGCTAAGGAGCTAGCAATCATATGGTGAAAAGAAGAGACTGCTAGGAGCATTCGCTTAGCAGTCAGCAGATCGATCGAGCAGAATGCTAAAGGTGTTAGCATTTGTTGCTACGGAAGAGATTTCTAAAAGCTATAGCAATCAGAAGCCAAGATATCGAGTGATAGTAGAATGCTGAAGGAGTCAGCATTCGCTAGTACTCAACAGATTGCTAGAAGAGCTCAGGAACCAAAAGACTTAGCAGATTGCTAAGTAGAGCTCAACAATCAAGAGGCTTAGCAGAGTATTTCCAGCATTCTCCGAGAATTCTAAGAAAGGATTATATCTAGCAACAATCGCTAATACTACCGTTCTGACAAAAGTACAAGCAAAGGACAAAAGCTTTCCCGAAGTAGGTCGGAAAGTACTGTACGACGCCGGAAAGGACGGATAAAGTCGAACTCCTTTTGGACGAAGAAGCCGTTGTGTCTAACGGGTATTGAGATTCAAAGTTTGAATCTCCATGTATAAAAGTCAAAGTCCAAACAAGAGAGACGACTACTGCTTTTACAAACACTCGAACTATATTCTCTAAGGCGATTATTATGATTCCTTTGACAAGCGAAAAGTGAGAAAGTAGTCAGTTGAGAGCACAAGAGTTGAAGCATTCAAAGCTCTCAACAACCGTAGTGTCCCCCACTTGAAGATCTGACACTACATTGAAGAGATTCCTTGACTTAGATCAAGAAACCAATCATTGGGATACCTTCCATCCTAGGAAGCATCCAGCAGTCACATCTCTGAAAAGAGATTGACTCGGACGGGCTATTGCCAAAACCAGACAAGTTCGGGTGAGAACTATAAAACCTCCATTACAGTGAAGGACAAGTTTTACGAAGGTGCACCCTTTACTTGGCCGGAGTTGCTGCCCCGAAGGGATTGAAGCATCGGAGGATAGCCCTGTAGTGGCTAGGTCGAAAGCTCACTACCTGCTACAAGAGATAGGCGATTCCTTGTACTTCAAATATCTTTTTAGCAAAATTCTTAGCGACACGGCTAAGGAGTGGACGTAGATCTTTAAGATCGAACCACTATAAATCTTGTGTGTTCTTAACTGTTTTATTGCTTACTGTTTGATTCTGGTGATTTGAAACCTAACAACGACACTTGCTAGAGTATCTATCTGTAAGAAACCCTAAGAACAACCTTGAGCTAAACATTTTGACAAGAATTTAAGTGCAAGATAATCTTTTATCTTCCGCTGCATTTGTGTGTTTGTTGTTTGCTATTCACCACGATGACTCTGATCTGGGACCAACAAGTGGTATCAAAGCCGTAGGTCGAACGATCGACTGCTTCTGAATCGCTTTAAGACCAGATCTACGTTCTTTCCTTGCACTTGTATTTTGTTCTTTTGTTGCTCTAGCTCAGGTACTCTAAGCTTGTCGAGATGAATCATACTTTGCCAAAGTATACCAAGGAGAAGTTCAATTCATAGCAGAAGATGGCCACTATCCAGCTCCAGAGCATACATCCAGAGATGGTGGATGTTCTCACCAAAGGTCCCATAAGGATTATGAAGGTGAACCCCTTCGTCAGTCCAGTAGCTGAAGGTCAACCGAGACCTCCGCAGATGATCGAGAAGAAGTTTGATGAATATACAATGGAGGACAAAAAGAGAGCTCAGTTGGAGCACTTAGCAAAGAAGCTGATCCTTTACTCTTTGCTGCCGTTAATGGCAGACAAAGCATTAGACTTTGATACGGCCAAGAAAATGTGGAATTATGTCTGTTAATCTTCCTAGGAGACTGACCAGATGAAGCGGAACAAGCTCCAGGTAGCTGTTGATAAGTATGAATCTTTCTCTATGCATGCAGGAGAAACTATCCAAGCTACGGAAGAAAGATTCAACACCATTGTCGGAGAGCTCCGAAATCTGGGCAAGACATATGATAATGGAGAGATGAATTACAAGATCATCTCAAAGCTCTTTCCACGGGAGGACTGGTTCGTGAAGATGACGAGCCTAAGCGAGAAAGACCTTAGCCAAATGTCCACATCTGAGGTATTTGCTCAACTCAAAACAAGAATTCATTATACAACAATCGAAGAAAAACGAAGCTGCTGTGGCTCAAGCTTCATCAGCACCCGCTGTAAACTCTGAGGACTTAGCATATTTTGCTAAGAAAGATGTTGGGAAATGGAAGACATAGAAGCCCTTCCGTACTCATGAGCGATCGGCTCCTGCTTCTCCAACAAAGGAGGTAGTTCCACCCTCCAGCTCACAGTGAGCTAGAAGAGCAAGTGCGAAAGCTTCAGAAGCTAATGTTGGAAGCCAAAGCTGAGATAGAAGCAAAGGAAGCCAAGCTTACTTCATCATCCTCTCGTGCCACAAAGAGAAAGCCAAGGACATGCTTTTAATGTAATTCTCCAGATCATCTTTAGCATGAATGTCCAAGGGTAAGTCTGGAAGAAAGAGAGCGCCTCAAACAAAGGTTTGAGAGAAGAGCTGTCCGAGCGGTCACCAGAGCTTTGCTGACCAGGACTGAAGTGCTAGACATTCCTGATAATGTAGAGGAGTATTATTCCTCGGAGGAAGATGATGAGGAATCCATGCTGGTCTTGATGGCCGATATTGTTGAAGATCAATTTGCTGATGCTGATGCTGACGATGAGTAGAGTGCTGAATCGGCTCAAGCAGTCGATGCACATGAGGTACAATCTACTAGCATTTCTAGCTTAACAATCATGCACGAAACGGAGGAATCTTTTCTAGATTCTGAGGATGATTATCTCACCATGCTTTCTATTTAACTTTAAAAAATGTATGAGATAAAGAATGCTATTGTAGGAGAAAACACCTCGTTAAAACTTAAAGTTACATCTTTGACCGAGGAAGTCGAAAGACTAAGGTCTGATAACGAGGAATTTTTGAAACTCAAAGCAGATTACTTTAAGATTTCTAAAAATTTTCAAATTCTTGAAAAAGAGAATCTAGCTTTAAAGAGTAAACCTAAAGAGGAATGTATTTGTGCTTACACATCCAACAAGGCAGTTCTTAGTGCCGTTGTGAGCCAACAAAGGAAACATTCTGATAAATCAGGATTAGGCCTTGGTTGTGTTGAAGCAAAATCCTCTAAGGAAACCTTGAGTAAGAATGCTGAATTTTCTCAGCAGAGAAAGATTTTATTCGTCTCTGCTGGAAAAGTCAATGCTGACAAAGGTAAAGGAAAGATAATTGCTGAGTCGTCAACTGCTAAGCAGACAAATTGGCGTAGCAAGCATGCTTTTGCTGGACCTCAGCAGAATACTCAGAGGATGCCTGCTAGGCATACTAGTGCTAGACCTCAGCAGAGTACCCAGAGAGTGCCTGCTAAACATACATCTGCTGGATCTCTGCATAGTACCCAGAAGATGTCTGCTAGATCACACTGAAGGGATTCATGAACTGAATCACGAAGTCCGTTTGCCAAGGATCGTTAATTGGAATATCAAAAATAAATTGCTATGCCTATAAATGATCCTAGCATGCACCTATATTATTATGAATGAGAAGGTTTATGCGGAATACCTGGATTGATGAACTCTGAAGAACGAG
>JAPKLW010001738.1:36159-68402 GCA_026898455.1 Plectranthus barbatus
GATTCTTAAGCCTGAATTTCACATCTTAGCAAACCTTCTGTAACATTTCTTTTTGATCTTTTCTGGTTTCACTTGTACTTTTAATGATCAATCATATATATGAAACCGGATCAGACTTAGACAATTTCTCATTGTCCACTTCTGATTTTTTTCTTGTGTCTTAGTTGATATACACTTTTTGTGTATTCAACGAAAATTGCATGAGGATGCTGAGTATTATGTCTTTTGATTGGTTGGTAAAATGCTTGTTGAATTATTTGGGTGCTAGATTCTAGCATATTCCGAAGTAGCATTTTTACTTGTGCTTAATCGAGAAATATTTCCCAGCACTTTGTGAGGGGGAATTTTATTAAAACCAATCCTGCTAGAACTAAGTTGGTTAAATTCTGAGATAGTCTGCTAGAGATGAATACTTGTAAACTCAGATATTTTTCCTCTTAGATTCAGCAAGTGATAGTAAGCTTTGATCGCACCAAGAAGGGGGAAATTGTTGGGAATTATTCGCGAATTCCTCCCTTAGATCAAAATTGTAAAAGGTTTTGTTGAATCAAGGCCTTAGTAGATTGGTCGATCATTGTTGAAGTCTAGCAGAGTCTAGCAACTCACGTGTAATGTCCTGTTTAAGAAAAATATCGAGTTGTAATAGATTAGATTGCTAGAAGTATTCTCAGCAGATGGTAGCTGCTAGAGAAGTCAGCAGACGAAGATGTCTGCTAAGGAAGAAAGTAGTCATGTGCTAAGAAGAGTGATTGCTAGGGAGCTAGCAATCATATGGTGAAAAGAAGAGACTGCTAGGAGCATTCACTTAGCAGTCAGCAGATCGATCTAGCAGAATGCTAAAGGTGTTAGCATTCGCTGCTACGGAAGAGATTGCTAAAAGCTATAGCAATCAGAAGCCAAGATATCGAGTGATAGCAGAATGCTGAAGGAGTCAGCATTCGCTAGTACTTAGCAGATTGCTAGAAGAGCTCAGGAACCAAAAGACTTAGCAGATTGCTAAGTAGAGCTCAGCAATCAAGAGGCTTAGCAGAGTATTTCTAGCATTCTCCGAGAATACTAAGCAAGGATTATATCTAGCATCAATCGCTAATACTATCGTTCTGACAAAAGTACAAGCAAAGGACAAAAGCTTTCCCGAAGTAGGTCGAAAAGTACTGTATGATGCCTAAAAGGACGGATAAAGTCGAACTCCTTTTGGACGAAGAAGCCATTGTGTCTAACGGGTATGGAGATTCAAAGTTTGAATCTCCAGGTATAAAAGTCGAAGTCCAAACAAGAGAGACGACTACTGCTTTCACACACTCGAACCATATTCACTAAGGCAATATTAAGATTCCTTTGACAAGCGAAAAGTGAGAAAGTAGTCAGTTGAGAGCACAAGAGTTGAAGCATTCAAAGCTCTCAACAACCGTAGTGTCCCCCACTTGAAGATCTGACACTACATTGAAGAGATTCCTTGACTTAGATCAAGAATCCAATCATTGGGATACCTTCCATCCTAGGAAGCATCCAGCAGTCACATCTCTGAAAAGAGATTGACTCCGACGGGCTATTGCCGAAACCAGACAAGTTCGGGAGAGAACTATAAAACCTTAGTTACAGCAAAGGACAAGTTTTACGAAGGTGCGCCCTTGACTTGGCTGGAGTTGCTGCCCCGAAGAGATTGAAGCATAGCGACACAATTAAGGAGTGGACGTAGATCTTTAAGATCGAACCACTATAAATCCTATGTGTTCTTAACTGTTTTATTGCTTACTGTTTGATTATGGTGATTTGAAACCTAGAAACGACACTTGCTAGAGTATCTATTTGTAAGAAACCCTAAGAACAACTTTAAGCTAAACATTTTGACAAGAACTTAAGTGCAAGATAATCTTTAATCTTCCGCTGCATTCATGAGTTTGCTGTTTGCTATTCACCACGACGACTCTGATCTGGGACCAACAAAAGCTCTTGCCAACATTGGGTGACAAAACCCGAAAAAATACTGCGCATTCTATCAAGGCTATGGACACAAAATGATAGACTGTAGCGACTTTCTGCGAGAAATCCAGAGGCTTCTCGAGCATGGGCACTTGCGTCACGTCAAGAATGGTCCAAAAAGTAACACTTGGAAAAGGGGGAAAGAGAGAGAAACTCAAGCGAAAGAGCATGCTACTGGGGCAAATTGAGTACTGATACCTGAAGAGCCGAGAGTTGAGAAGACTATACATATGATATCTGGAGGACCATCGATGGCAGGGTCCTCATGAAACGCGCATAAATGCTACCGTAGGGAGGCGTGGAATGTGGACTCGATAAGGCCTGCATGGCTATCGATCGAAGAAATAACGTTTGGACCCTCAGATTCAGAGGGGGTTAGACATCCACATGATGGTGCACTGGTGATTGAGCTGCTAATAACTAATTGTCGAGTAAGATGAATTTTTGTGGACAGTGGCGCCTCTTCGAACTTAATTTTCATGAAAGCATTTAAAGGGATGGGAATTTCGGAGAAGAACTTGATGCCCAGCTTGAGTCAGTTATTGGGTTTAGTAGTGAGCAGTTAGTGCCGATTGGAGAGCTCTATATGCTAGTATACTCGGAAGGGATTAACTTATCAGTAAGGTTTCAAGTAGTAGATGCAGAATCATGTTATAATGCCATAATGGGACGACCTTGGATGCACGAGTTGCAAGCAGTCCCATCCTCCTTCCACCAAGTGATCAAATTCCTAACCCCGTGGGGAATTCGATTGATAAAAGGAGAACAACACACGACTCGAGACTGCTATGCTGTAACCCTTCGAACAATAGGGGTTGTGGAAAATTAAGATGAAATCAAAAAATTGCAACTAGAGGAAAGGGATGACTCAAAAGTCACATTCATTGGGAGTGACTCGTCGAAAGACATCCAAAGAGATCTGACAGCTTTTTTGAAAGCTAGACGAAATGCCTTCATTTTTGATCATTCGGAGATGCCAGGGATAGACCTCTCGATAATCTCACATTGATTGAAGGTTAACCCCTCTTTTAAACCGGTCCATCAGAAACGAAGGCGATTTGCCCCGGAGAAAAGAGAGGCGGTGGCTGATGAGGTACAAAATCTGCTGAAAGTAAATTTCATAAGAGAAGTGAAATACCCAGAATGGTTAGCGAATGTAGTCATCATGAAGAAGAAGAATGGGAAAAACAGGGTTTGTGTGGATTATACGGACTTGAACAAAGCATGTCCGAAGGATCCATTCCCTCTTCCACACATTGATAAATTGGTGGATTCGACTGCAGGGAATGGAATAATGTCATTTATGGATGCCTACTCAGGCTATAATCAGATTCGTATGTTTCCACCCGATGAGGAACGAACCGCCTTTATGACAGACCAAGGGATTTACTGTTATCTGGTAATGCCTTTTGGGTTGAAAAATGCCGGTCCACATACCAACGCCTAATGAACAGGATGTTCGCACCCCTAATTAGAAAATTGATGGAGGTTTTCATTGATGATATGATTGTCAAGTCGTCCGACGAGAGGGAACATCTTGAGCATTTATTAGAAGCGTTTGCCATTTTGACAAAATTCAATATGAAACTGAATCCAGCCAAATGCTAGTTTGGCGTCTCATTAGGCAAGTTTCTGGGGTTCATGGTAAGTAGATGAGGAATCGATGCTGACCCGAACTAAATTAAAGCTATCCAGGATTTGAAGGCACCCAGTTCGATCAAAGAACTGCAAGAAATGATTGGGAAGTTAGCAGCCATAAGCAGATTCGTGTCAAGGTATTCAGATCAAACTTCAATGTTTTTTGAATTGTTGAGGAAGGCGAAGCGATTCGAATGGACAAATGAATGTGAAGAAGCCTTCACATTGATTAAAGAATACCTGTCTACCGCTCCGTTGATGGTCAAACCGAAAGAAGGGGATGTGCTATACCTTTACTTGGCGGGATCAGAAAGGACAATGAGTGCGGTGCTGATAAAAGAGGATAATAAGTCTCAGCACCAAGTTTACTATGTGAGTCGAGCGTTACTTGACACGGAAACCCGATACTCTGTACTCGAGAAATTGGTACTGGACTTGATAATGGCTTCGAGGAAGCTAAAGCCATATTTCGAGTTCCATGAGGTGATAGTGATATCAAGCTTCCCAATAACAAACATATTAGCCAAGCCGGATTTGTCAGGAAGAATGATGAAGTGGGCAGTAGAGCTGGGGGGCTACGGTTTGCAATTCGAACCCCGCAACACAATCAAGTCCCAGATACAAGCAGATTTCATAGCTGAGTATACTCCTGAAATGCACATGCAAGCGGAAATAGAGTCGAGAGAATCAGACTTCATCGTAGAATTCTGGAACCTACATGTTGACAGATCCAGTAATTCTAGGAGGGCAGGAGCTGGAATACACCTCGAATCCCCACAGGGTATTGTGTACCAGAGAGCCATTTGATTTGAATTTCACGCCCAAGATAACGAAGCGGAATACGAGGCTCTGATATCAGGAATGCATCTAGCGCTCGAACTGAAAGTTAAAAAACTTCAGGTTGAGTCGGACTCACAATTGATTGTGAATCAATTTCTTGGTGACTTCCAAGCTAAAGATTGCAGGATGGCAGCTTACTACAGAGTGGCGAAAGGATTAGAGGCAAGATTCGAGCAACTCCAAATAAATCACATTTCAAGAGAACAAAATTCAGAAGCCGACGCCTTGGCAAATCTTGTAGCATCAATAAACTTCCTCTCAACTAATCCATTTGACAACGGCTTTATGGTCGGTGACTTGAGACAATGATTAGGAGGACCGGGTTGAAGTACACATGATCATGGGATCAGACTCTTGGATGAGTCCGATAATATCTTATCTTAAGGGTGAGGCGCCTGAACAAGGGTCAGAAGCAGTAAGGATAGCACGAAGAGCTGCAAGGTTCACTTTGGTAGATGAAAGCTTATATAAGAAGTCCTTCAAAGGACCTTGATTGAGATGCATGGAAGAAAAGGATGTGCCATCCATACTTTTCAAAGTACATTCTGGAAGCTACGAAAATCATTCAGGTCCGAGAAGCTTATCTCATTGGATCATAACTGCAGGGTTTTATTGGCCGACCCTAAAGAAAGATTCTAAAGACTTTGTGAAAAGGTGTGAAGAGTGCCAAAGATTTTCGAATCTAAGTCACAAAAAATCTGAGATGCTACATGCCAACCTTCCAATATGGCCATTCCACAGATGGGGGATTGACATAATCGAAAAAATGCCAAGGGCGAGAGGTGGCAAGGAATATGAAGTGTTAGCAATGGATTCTTTCACTAAGTGGGTGGAAGCAAAGCCACTGACAAAAATCTGAGACACAAATATGATTAAATTCATTTGGAAAAACATTGTGTGTCGATTCGGGTTGCCAAGAGAAATAATAATCGACAATGGGAGGCAATTCACCAACACTAGATTTAAAGAGTATCATGAGAACCTTGGAATAAGATTGATGTTCTCTACTCCAAGGTATCCAAAACCAAACGCCTTAGCGGAGTCAACCAACAAAACGATACTAAACACAATGAAGAAGAAGTTGGGGGCTTCAAAGTCAGCCTGGGCTGAGGAGTTGCCAGCAATTTTGTGGTCATACCGAACCACACACAGAACAAGCACCGGAGAAACCCCTTTCTCGCTTGCCTATGGATCTTAAGCAATAGCTCCAGTCGAAGTTTTTAAGTTTGGACCCCGAATCAAGCTCTTCGATGAAACAACAAATGAGGAGAAGCATCTTGAGTCACTCGACCTGCTGGAGGAAAAAAGGATCGAGGTGTTTGAAAAAATAAAAAGGAGGCAAAAGATAATACACCAATGCAACAACAAATCAGTGCGATTGAGAACATTGAAGGTCGGTGATTGGGTCTTGAGACAAGTGTTCCCGAATACAAAGGATTTGAGCGCAGGGAAATTGGGCCCAAATCGGGAGGGTCCTTACGTCATCTCAGAAGTCATAAATGATGGATCATATCGCATAAGGACTCCGAATGGGGATAGCGTCCCAAATGCTTGGAACATCAAATATTTGCGAAGGTTTTACTTCTGATGTAATATTGCAATAGCTAAATCAAGTAAATAGAATAAAGATTGCAATTCCAAAAATTGTATTCATTTCATATTGATAGTGAATAATTTCGAAGCATTCAAAAATAGATACGATCCAGAAATAAATGAGTACGAATCCAAAACAAACAATAAAAAAGATAACAGCAGATTTAAATAAAGTTTGAAGTTTTGAAAGGCAAAGCAACAAGGTCTTAAGATGGAGGGGTGTGAGGCGGGCTATTGTCCTGGACCTCCTTGTTAACTTCAAATCCATCCCGGTCTTCATGATCCTTCGACCGTGATTCCTCGTCCCGCTCACCGCATTCCTTGTCTCGCTCAGAATCTTCAGACGCCTCTTCAACAACACTGACTCGAAGGAAGCTAAGGTCAAGGTCTAGATATTTCGTGAGGATGGCCTTCCGAACATTCATTATCGCGAGGTTGGCAAGATCATCGAATACCAGACGACCAAGGGGAGTCCACATGAATTGGTACAAGTCTAACCCCTCCGCCTCAAACTGAGCTTTAGCCAGAGCTTCTTGAGCCGCTTTAGCCTCGGAATGAATCATTTCAAGTTCTTGCTCTCGACTGGCAAGATGGGCAGCCTGCATGTCTCGAAACTACTTCTCGGACTACAACTCTTGAAGCACCGAGAGCTTGTAAGAATTGAGCCGCTCGACCATTTTCTTCATCGTCTCGAGTTCCGCACTAGCAATGGAAAACGACTCGATCACATCATCCCTCTCTTTTTCAACAGCCGCCATCGACCTCGTGATAGCCACTCGATCCCACTTCTCTTCAACCACAGCCTGCACGGCCTCGTAGAACACCGAACGAAGCCCTTCAAGGTTCTATTTCAAGATGAGATGGGAAAAGGACTTATTACGTAAGTATGATGAAATCGAGATAAAAATAAAAAGGAAAAGAAAGAGAAAAGGAAAACCAATCCGCCTAACCTTCAAGTTGTTGTGCACTCAAGAAACTTCTTGATGGCCCCAACAGAAGTTGTCCACAACGGTCCGCCCCAAGCAATGCGAACAAAAGTAAAAAAATCACCCCCGCCGTTCGCAACAAGGCGACGCTCCTGAGTAAGATGTTCAATCTGTAGGGTTTTTCCGTGAACCGAATCACCAAAACCAAACTGAACCGGATCGATCTATGGATATTGCCAATTATTAAATTCTCAAAACCCTAGCATGCTCCTATGAATTTAATACGAAGAATTGTGGATTTAGGGTTTACCGTAACTCCATCGAGTCTGAACCGATCTTTTGCGTTTGAATTCCAAATCCCAATTCAACCACGCGATCCAATTTAATCTGCGGAAACAGAAATTAGAACCCTAATTTCTTAGATTAAAATCGAAACAGAAAGAGAAGGAAGAAAGAAATCTGTTCTCCAGATTAGATCTTCAGGGTTCTGTCCCAATGCTGATCAGATCTACTACTGGTGAGGACTCCGTAGAACTGTATTCTGAGTAGGACCAGAATCGAAATTCTCCTCCTTTTTCTTCCCAAAATCGGCGCCCACACACTCTCTCCCTAGGGTTTGTGTTTTCAACTATGTTACGACTTATGAGAGAGAGCTGTCTATTTATAGACCTAGGGTTGGAAACCCTAATGGGCCATTTTGGGCTCAATTCAGCACACTTGTAGGGCCAGACCTGGGACCTAATGCAAATAATAAAGTGGGCCTATAAATTAATTAATTCCCATGTCCACAACCCAGGACACAATTAATTAATTAATATTAATTCTTTTTCATCACAGAATTAATACTGACCTACCCCTTTATTACCACGTTATGAGAACGGGTTGCATTAATTGAGAATCTCCATATTTAAGGTTACCGGACATCCATTAATTAATCGGAGCCTCTGACAAGCTCTAACTACAATTAATTAATATCTTATAATTCCTGAGTAGTACCACTCAAACCTTATCACTCGTGCCTGAACTTAATCAGCCTGCAGGACTTTGGCACGATGAATGTTATTGAGCTCCTCAGGGAATGTCCCCATCCTATTACTCGGATATGGTTACCTAAGTTCAGTCTCATGCAGTACTACACGAACTGCTGTTACCCAAGATGTGGATATACGAGCACGTTACTCCGGCTCTCCACCATGGCAAGTCAAAGCAACAGTCAACCCGTGCAAACCCCTGAACCTTCGTTAGGGTTTGGACTCAATCAATATAACGAGATCTTTTATTCGCTGATGTCAGACAGACGAATTTATCTCACTGCTGTCCATCAATACGCCACCTCTGCGTACCAACATGTCAAGTAACCAAGACAGACTACTTATTCCGACAATGCCGCAGCCATCCGAACAGACGTATCCTCATACGTTGTCTCGGCTGTGATCAGGTTTATGTCTCACTAGGTCAAGTGATCATACTGTCTTCTGCGATCTACAACACGCCATATGATCATCCCTATCGGTGAGACAAGAGGATACCAATGTTCATACATGTAAGATTGTTAACAGATAGGAGAAATAAACCGTTGTATACTCATTGTAATAAATGCTTTCAATATACAAAACCCATCAATCTCCCACTTATACTCAAAGCATAACTAAGCTATTACAGAGTATACAGTCCGTCTATCTAGTCTGCTGTCTCTTTAACCACTATCAGTGGTCGGCATCCACCTCAGACCCAGCTCACGAATATGTCTTTCGTAAACTTTCTGCGGCAAGCTCTTTGTAAACGGATCAGCAAGATTGTCAGCAGTGTCAATCTTCTTAATCAGCACATCGCCCCTCGATACAATTTCTCGTATGATATGGTACTTTCTCTCTATGTGTTTGCTTGCCCTGTGAGACCGCGGTTCCTTTGAGTTAGCCACTGCACCAGAGTTATCACAATAAATTGTCATGCTCCTCGGCAAACTCGGGATCACGCCCAACTCTAAAAGGTAGTTCCGGAGCCACACCCCCTCTTTTGCGGCGTCGGAGGCGGCGACATATTCCGCCTCCATGGTGGAGTCAGCAATGCATTTCTGTTTTGAGCTCCTCCAAGATACAGCTCCACCTCCCAGGGTAAACACATATCCTGAAGTCGATTTCTTCTCATCCTGGTCCCCTTGGAAATCCGAGTCCGTATAACCCACAGGGCACAAATCCTCACTTTGATAAACTAGGCAGAAATTCCTAGTCCTTTTCAAATACTTGAGGATATGCTTTACAGCAGTCCAGTGCGCCTGTCCAGGGTTAGACTGATATCTTGCTACCATGCCAACGGCATAACAGATATCTGGCCTGGTACACAACATCGCATACATGAGACTACCCACAGCCGAAGCATATGGTACAAGACTCATTTCGTCTTTCTCCCGCTGTGTCTGAGAACACTGCCCACTAGAAAGACGAACGCCATGTCTGAAAGGTAGCAAACCTTTCTTGGCGAGTTGCATGCTGAACCGGGCTATCACAGTATCCACATAGGATGCCTGGGATAAGCTCAACATTCTTCTTTTACGATCTCGTAGGACCTTAATCCCAAGAATGTAGCCAGCTTCACCCAGATCCTTCATTTGGAACTGTTCGGATAACCAAACCTTGATTTCGGACATTAATCCCTCGTTGTTTCCAAATAGGAGTATGTTATCAATGTATAGTGCAAGGAAGACCACGCTCCCACTGACACAAAGTCGGTAAACACAACTTTCGTTTTCTAACTGTGCAAATCCATATAATTTAATCACATCATTGAAACGTAAGTTCCACGACCTTGAAGCTTGCTTAAGTCCATACAAGGACTTCCTAAACTTCCAGACAAGATGTTCTTCGCCCTTGCTTATGTAATCCTTGGGTTGCTGCATATAGATGTCTCTACCTTCTTCAAGGTAACCGTTTAGAAAAGCGGTTTTGACATCCATCTGCCAGATCTTGAGGTCCATATGCGCAGCTATGGCAAAGAGTATCCGGATGGATTTGAGCATGGCTACGGGTGAAAAGGTTTTGTCATAGTCAATGCCCTCTTTCTGACTATAACCCTTTGCCACCAGCCTGGCCTTAAAAGCCGTGATCTTTCCATCCACCCCTTTCTTTCTTTTGTATACCCATTTGCACCCTATGGCCCTAAAGCCATCCGGCAAATCAGTTTTCTGGTATACATCCATAGCAGTTATGGATTCAATTTCAGAATCCATGGCGACACGCCATTTGGCAACATCCTTGTCCTGCACTGCCTCTTCGTAAGTCAGTGGGTCAGAGTCCTCATGTCCGTCTTCCAGGCTCAAGTCCGAAGACTCACCCACGAACATGTACCTTTTCGGCTGGAAAATAACTCTCCCACTACGACGAAGCATCGGTGCCGTGTCAGTAGTAGGTGCAGTGACTTGTGGTCCTGCACTTAGCACTGAAGAACGTGTCTGTGGTGCTGTACCTCTCACAGGTGCACCCACATCTACACGTTCCCCTTCCCTTGGAATTGCATTCCCGTTATCAATTTCTTGAAGAACAATATCACTCCTTGACCTGTGATTACTCACATACTCGTCCTCCAAGAATCTAGCGTTGGTGCTAACAACGACCCTTTGACTCTCAGGACAGTAAAAGTAACCACCTTTCGTTTGCCTGGGATACCCTATGAACAGCATTACTTTTGACCTGCTTTCTAACTTATCAGGTTCCTTCGACAGTACGTGTGCCGGACAACCCCATACTCTAAACTTGCACAAACTAGGTTTGCGACCAAGGAAGAGCTCAGAAGGTGTCTTAGGAACTGATTTAGAAGGCACCACATTAAGTATGTAAGCTGCTGTTTCCAATGCGTAGCCCCAAAACGAAATTGGTAAGTTTGCATAACTCATCATTGATCTTACCATCTCTAGAAGAGTCCTATTTCTTCTTTCAGCCACACCGTTTTGCTGGGGAATACCCGGTGCAGTCCACTGGGATGTAATCCCATTTTCTGACAAATATTGCAGGAACTCGTTACCGAGGTATTCGCCACCGCGGTCAGATCGCAGTGACTTGATAGTTTTCCCGACCTTCTTTTCTACCTCAGTCTTGAACTCTTTGAATTTCTCAAAGCATTCAGACTTGTAGCGAAGCAGGTAAACGTATCCGTACCTTGAGTAATCGTCAATGAAAGTGATGAAGTACTCGTACCCTCCACGAGCCTGAGTGGACATCGGTCCACATAAGTCAGAATGGATCAATTTCAACACTTCCTCTGCTCGAGACTGACTAGCCTTGAAAGGCCTAGTTGACATCTTGCCCTCGATGCAGGATTCGCAGACTTGATAAGGTACAGCCCGGACTAGGTCCAATGTACCGTCATCTGCAAGTCTCTGAATCCGCTTCAAGCTGATGTGACCCAGTCTCAAGTGCCAGATATATGTAAGATCCTCATCAGAAGAAGTAAGTTTTCTCTTCCTAGGATTATCAATTACGGATGAATTACATGCGATACTTGCGGAAGACTTATGATTACAGTTAACAACATAGAGAGAATTATTCAGCATTCCACGACAGATAACACCGTTATTACCAATGATAGAAACACCACTATAAAAAATAACTGAATATCCATCAACAAAAAGTTTGGAAACTAAAATAAGGTTTCGCCGAAAATCCGGCACAAACAAAACATCTCTCAACGTTAAAATAGAATCGTCAAAGTACAAGGTGAAATCTCCAATGGCAGCTGCACTCACTTGTGCTGCGTTCCCCATTGAGATGGTAACCTCGTCATTCTTCAGCACCCTCCTCTGTGTGAACCCCTGCAAAATGTAACAAACATGATCAGTAGCTCCAGTATCCACTACCCACGAATGAGTAGAAACCGATGCTAAACATGTTTCCGTTACAAATGCAAATGACGTACCTTGTCCCTTCCTTCCGCATGCCTTCTCACTTGAAGTGACACCAACCCTCTTCATTTCATTTGACCTCCTTTCACGTGATCTGCGATCAATCATGTTCTTGCAGACAGTATGAACCACATCTTTCAATGTGCCCAAGCTGTGCTCAAGATCTGATAACTCAGACTCCCATGAAGGTACGAAGGACTGTCCTGCTATGAGATCAGTAAGCAACTCCTTAAAAGAGTACTCACTTCTCTTAGCTACATCCTTCTTAAAGTCATAGAATGAAATCGATAAGGAGTTCAGGATTATATCGATCTTAGCCCGATCACTGATACATCCACCTCCACGTGTGAATCGTTTCATGGTGTTATCCATGATCATCACATGCAGTGTCACCGAACTGCCATCAACCATTCTCTTACAGACAACGTCTCTAACAAGATCACAGTTGACAGTTCGTTCCACTTCACCATACGTAGCCACTAAGTCCATCCAGATAGTAACAGAGCTACAATAGCCCATGTACTTGAGCTTAAGTTCTCTAGACAGGTTATCTGAGATTAACTTGTAAGTAAAATCCTCAGATGCCACCCAGCTGTCATAGAACTCCTTCTCACGTCTAGACACTTTATGGTAACGTGGGGCAAGTGGCATCATAGTAAGAACAAACATGTGTTGCTTAGTCAGGAGAATATACTCAATGCAATATCTCCACTCATGGAAGTTCGGACCAGTTAGAGGATTGAGAGCAAGTATATGATCGACAGTAGACATAGACATATCTGAAACAATAAAGAATCTTAAATAAGAACATACATTTTGAACTTTGAAAACAAATGCATTGAAAACCTTTTAATAAATCAAATACAAATATTTTCCACTAATTGCCCAAGAGTTCCCACCCAAGCTACACTCGTAGACGTTTACGATGTCACCCTCAACCAGAACTGCGGGTTTTAAGCCCCAATCCATTTAATTTCACTACCATGTCAGGATGCTTTTGACACTAGAAATTAATAATTAGTGAAAACCTTAGACCAAGCCATCTCTCAAGAACAGGGATGCAATTCTTGCATTATATTCTAAGATGCTTCTAAGCAATTAACCACAAATCTAACTCCGGCCAAAAGAGACAGTTTAGCATGGCACGTAACCATACCGTACAGCCCTTAAAGCTTTTGTTATCTTTAATTTAAATCAATCCTAGAATACTTGTGAAAGAGATCTACGCAAGCTACACTCGTAGATGTTTACGCAAAGCCCTCCCACTATTCACATGATTTAAATTGTTTGTCTAGAAATCCCAACAACCGTACCCATGCACCTCCGGGAACTAGCAAGCTACACTCGTAGACGTTTACTAGAACGAGAGATACACTTACAGCCTAGGACCGCTTTCCGGAGGTCTATTGATTTTAATTAAAAAATTTGCTTAGTATTTTTCTTTTAAAAGGGTTCTTTATGCGCACACATAATTTCCTTTTGTCATTATATTTTCGAAATTTTTGCATGTAATTAAACAAGCCCAAAAATTCCAAAAATATAATCCAACAAAAGAAATTAATCACATAAGCATGCTTGGAAAGCTGTAAAAAATAAAAGCAGTAAAACATGCTTTTCCTATTATCTACACATGCTTAATTGCACACATAAATAAATCACATATCATACGAGGACAATTAAGGCAAACAAAAATTCCTCGTGGCCCCAAAAATAGAAAATAAAATCTATCTATTACAAATTTGAATTTTGAATTAATTTCGATAAATCCAAATCTTTTCAAATCTTCCAAATCTTCAAGGCCTTCAAATCTGGATACACCAAATCTTTTGGATTTTTGGGCCTTTGTGATTTGATGATTTGCCCTAACCCTAATGCAAACCCTAGGGTTTATACAGGATTGTACAAACCACAAAACACAAGCCACTGCGACAGGACAGCAGCAGCTGACGACGACCGAAGCCGCCGCCGCCGACGCCGGTAAGGGCCGCGCCCAGCGCCGCCGCGCGCGCTCGCCCAGCGGACTTGCGCGCGTGCCTGCCACCGTGCCCCGCCCGCATGCGCTGCCCAGCGCCGCACCCGCGCGCGCCCGCGCCTCATGTCGCCCGCCGTCGTTCTCCGTCGACCCTGCGTCGGCTCCGTCTTCGTTCTTCGTCCTCGACCCGTCCAAATACAAATTTGAAATTTACAGAAAACCTATTCTATTACAATTTTCAAATCTACACTAATCACGGATTTTCTCGTGATTTTACAGAAACAATTCAGCCCTACACGGATAAACCACCGCGGGCTGAATCAACGGGTTGCCACGAGGAACAAAAACCAAACATCCACAAAACAATAAATTCATACATGCATATAGAATTTAATTATGAACAACAGAGCCATAAATCAGAAACCTGGCTCTGATACCAATTGTAGGGTTTTTCCGTGAACCGAATCACCAAAACCAAACTGAACCGGATCGATCTATGGATATTGCCCATAATTAAATTCTCAAAACCCTAGCATGCTCCTATGAATTTAATACGAAGAATTGTGGATTTAGGGTTTACCGTAACTCCGTCGAGTCTGAACCGATCTTTCGCGTTTGAATTCCAAATCCCAATTGAACCACGCGATCCGATTTAATCTGCGGAAACAGAAATTAGAACCCTAATTTCTTAGATTAAAATCGAAATAGAAAGAGAAGGAAGAAAGAAATTTGTTCTCCAGATTAGATCTTCAGGGCTCTTTCCCAATGCTGATCAGATCTACTACTGGTGAGGACTCTGTAGAACTGTATTCTGAGCAGGACCAGAATCGAAATTCTCCTCCTTTTTTTTTCCCAAAATCGGCGCCCACACACTCTCTCTCTAGGGTTTGTGTTTTCAACTGTGTTACAACTTATGAGAGAGAGTTGTCTATTTATAGACCTAGGGTTGGAAACCCTAATGGGCCATTTTGGGCTCAATTCAGCACACTTGTTGGGCCAGATCTGGGACCTAATGCAAATAATAAAGTGGGCCTATAAATTAATTAATTCCCATGTCCACAACCCAGGACACAATTAATTAATTAATATTAATTCTTTTTCACCACAAAATTAATACTGACCTACCCCTTTATTACCACGTTATGAGAACGGGTTGCATTAATTGAGAATTCCCATATTTAAGGTAACCGGACATCCATTAATTAATCGGAGCCTCTGACAAGCTCTAACTACAATTAATTAATATCTTATAATTCCTGATTTGTACCACTCAAACCTTATCACTCGTGCCTGAACTTAATCAGCCTGCAGGACTTTGGCACGATGAATGTTATTGAGCTCCTCAGGGAATGTCCCCGTCCTATTACTCGGATATGGTTACCTAAGTTCAGTCTCAGGCGGTACTACACGAACTGCTATTACCCAAGATGCGGATATATGAGCACGTTACTCAGGCTCTCCACCATGGCAAGTCAAAGCAACAGTCAACCCGTGCAAACCCCTGAACCTTCGTTAGGGTTTGGACTCAATCAATATAACGAGATCTTTTATTCGCTGATGTCAGACAGACGAATATGTCTCACTGAGGTCCATCAATACGCCACCTCTGCGTACCAGCATGTCAAGTAACCAAGACAGACTACTTATTCCGACAATGTCGCAGCCATGCGAACAGACGTATCCTCATACGCTGTCTCGGCTGTGATCAGGTTTATGTCTCACTAGGTGAAGTGATCATACTGTCTTCTGCGATCTACAACACGCCGTATGATCATCCCTATCGGTGAGATAAGAGGATACCATTGTTCATACATGTAAGATTGTTAATAGATAGGAGAAATAAACTTTTGTATACTCATTGTAATAAATGCTTTCAGTATACAAAACCCATCACAATCCTTTCAATGTCGATCTGAGGAGACACAGAATGAGAGCCTTCCTTCGAAACAACGACGGTCTGATTATTGGAATCCCCTTGCGTCAAATCAAATATGTCACGCTCTTGAGGAATGGAGTCCTTCGCTAACTCCAATTTTTTCTTCTTTCACAAGTGACTGTTCACCAAAACCTCATTCTCATCTCCTTAGAAGAGATTTCGACTTCGAACTTCTTCGAGGCCCCTACATCACCCTGCTTTTCAGACAACTCCTTCTTCTTTCCCTTACTCTCCATCCCCTTTCCCCGCTGAGCAAGTTGGATAAGCTCCTCAGGATTCAGCTTTTCCATACCCTTGACGCCACTGCTATCTGCCCAACGGTTCCTAGTAAGTCGGTCGATCTCCTGAATCGGGTAGTTGTACGCTTGAGCGATTCCAGACTGTTCGACATCGGTGAGAGTGGGTTGAGAAGGACTTGCAAGAAAGGAGTCAGTGGGAATCAAAAATTGAAAAATGGTAATCAGACACTTACGAGTTGCCTTTCGAATAACTCCAGACAGAGTACGTTGCTTCTTTGGAATCTGAACGTAAAAGAACTCCTCAGTCCAACCGGCATTGTTCGTAGAACACCCCTTAATCAGGGGTTTGTACGGAATGCTGGAATGCTTTGAAAAGAAGTAATACCACTCGTTATTTTGCTTATGAAGGTTGTATATTTCCGCCCACTCACAAATCGTGGGTTCCCCAAGTTCGAGATCATGGAAAATTAATAGAGTACCCATTAAATGCCTCCAAGCCATGGGGGCCAGTTGAATCGGAGAGATATTATAATAATCAAGCACAAAAACAAAGAAAGGGTGAAGAGGTAATCGAATACCGAATTGAAATACCCGAGTAGAAAAGGCCATAAAGACAGATGGAGGCCTATGAGGATGCTCATCAGGAAGAGGAATAACAGGGTTTAGACGAAAGGGCATGTAGTAATGATAAAAACAACCCCTAAAGAGATCGAAATCAATTATGGTCTCAGAATTAACTAACGAACCCCAAAAGGTTTTCTCATAACCATTGGGAAAAGTTCTGGGGATGATCTCATCCTTGGCCGAGAACGATGAAGATTGCTCGGTGGAATCGAAAGAAGAAGTTCACCCCCAGAATTGAGAACAATGGGCATTTTTTACAATATCAGGTGAAGAGAAGGAACTTACCGAATTGAAGTTCCGAGAAATACTCCTTGATGACGGGGGAATTGGGGCAGAATGGACGAGATTGCAGAAGAAATTCACCAGAATCGATTGCAGAGCTGGAAAAATCAGAGGGCTGGATGAGGATGAATAGTCAGCAACAATAAAATGATATTTATAAGAGGTGAAATTAATAGATCTGTAGTATGTGCAACTTATTTAACACGCACCAACCAAGAGTCGACACCTGTCATTTTTTTAATTTGAAATAGTTCAAAAACGGCCGCTTAAAATCAAGAAGAAAATGATCAATTCGACAAACCCAACGAGTACAGAATTTGACTTGAATTGCTCCAAGACCTAGTCTTCATTGAGCTCGAATCGCTCCAAGACCTAGTCTTGATTGAGCTCGAATCTCTCCAAGACCTAGTCTTGATTGAGCTCAAATAGCTCCAAGACCTAGTCTTGATTGAGCCTGAATCGCTCCAAGACATAGTCTTGATTGAGCTCAAATCGCTCCAAGACATAGTCTTGATTAAGCTCACTGCTCCAAGACAGTTTTGATTGAGCTCGAATCGCTCCAAGACCGAGTCTTGATTGAACCCGATCCAAACCTGCACCACAACCAAACCAAAATTGCAATACATTTCACAAATAAGTTCAAAATTCAAAGCTCAGCTTCATCAATACAAATTCATGTCTTGATAAAGCTGGGGGTTGTTGTTATACCCCAAAATTCATAAACATTAACTTCTTCATCGCAAGAAGTTAAAGGCCAACTCAGTATCACATGAGGAGCGGTTTAATCTCCGTCTTCATGATTCGAAAAAAGGCTCGCCATAGCAAACCGATAGCTCGAACCACTTAGTCCGACACGGTAACCAAAAGCAGACAGATAGCCGAGAAATCAACAATCAATTGACAAGAATCACAAAGATGAGGACTGAATGACTCAACAGGAGAGATCTGAATCACAAAAGGAAAGGAGCAAATTACTAGAGAAGGGTTAAGAATTTGTGAAAGAAGATAATACATATTTTCCGATTAATATTCTTGAAAGCATTTTCTGGCATTTAAGAATGATTCCTTTGGCATTCATTTTTCCATCATCGAGTATTCATTCTCTATCGAATAATTAAGGAACAACAATGTGAAAGAGGAAAACAAATTAGAATATCATGTGAGTTTTAAGATAAAACAAGATAGATTATTTTAGAAGGTCAAGTTATAGCGTAAATGAAATAAAAACCGAGAAAAAAATATTAGGATATGAGTGAAATTTATTAATACCCATTTTCACTATCATACATTATAAAAACACCCAAAACCTTATGTACATTCAAGAAATATCCATTGCACTATTCTAACATTCTTCAGAATTATGCTATTGATATATATATTTTTTTAAAATTGATAGAGACACTTTAATTAAAAAAAATGAGTGAAGTCTGTGTCATGGTCAGTATCACTTTATGTCACCGACCCACGACAAAGACCTAAAATTAAAATTAAATAATAATAAAAAATTAAATATATGAGCAGAGAGAGATAATTTTTGTCTTGGGTCAGTGTTGCACAACGATCCAAGGCATAGACCCACTCTCTCACCCTTTTTCTCTCCTCCCCTCCCAACAAAGCCACCAACCCACCCTCCCCTCCCCTCCCCTCCCCTCCCCCCACAAGCCATCAACTCAATCCCAACAAATTTAGTGACCCATCCTCACTCTTTTTTTATTTCTCCTCTCCTCCCAAGACACCGACCCACTCCTTTCTCTCTCCTTCCCTCCCCAAGTCACTGACCCATTCTAAATATTATATATATATATATATATATATATATAATTTTGTATTAAATTTTAAAATTTATTAAAAATTTGGTGATCATTTCATCATCATAATTTTAATTATATTATCATAACTAACAAGAAAATCAATCGCAATGTTAAGAAGTAAAAAATGGATATTTCTTGAATATGTTTTATATTTTGAGTATTTTCATAATATGTTTAGTGATTTTGGATATTTAAATAATTTTCACGTATCACAAAATAACTAAAATATAATAAAAAGTGAAATATTATGATGTTGGACTACTGTTAGAATTTTTGTTAGAGAAATCATTCCTTATTTTTGATGTTTTGGTGGGTCAAAGAATGTAAGCCATCTTAGTCAATTTTTCCAGTTTCTAAAGTTCTAAACTGTAATCCTTGTATAGGATCAATCGAGTTGTAATAGAACTTAGGCTGAAGATCGAGCAATGGATAATGCTCGAGAACTGACTATCATCACGCCTAGCCTTAACCAAAAACTGAGTTGGAGCACTCAGTTTTAGGTCTATCCATACTGACAAGGAGAAGCCAGTATGAGAGTTTTCCCAAACTGACTAAGGAGAAGTCAGTTTAAGGGATTTCCATACTAATCTGGAGAAATCAGTATGAGGGCGTTTCCCATACTGACTATGAAAAGTCAGTATGAGGATTTACCATACTGACCGTGGGAAGTCAGTATGAGGGCTAAGCTGTACTGACTCTCAGAAGTCTGTATAAGAAGCCTCAGTTAGACTCAGGCATTTGTAAATGCCTAAGTCAGTACCATACTGACCGTGGAAAGTCAGTATGAGGGCTAAGCCTTACTGACTCTCAGAAGTCAGTATAAGAAGCCTCAATTAGACTCAGGCATTTGTAAATGCCTAAGTTAGTACGAGGTTATCTAAACTGGGTTCCTTGGGCTGCAAAGGAGTCTGACATAAAGTTAGTGTATAGTACACTGACAATGGGCTTAACAGAAAGGAGACCTAAAGCATGGGCTACGATTGGACAATATAATCCATGAGTCTAATGTCTGGATTTATGTGTCTAACGGATAGAAATTCAAATTGCCATAGGTTCTCCTCTCTATATAAAGACATGCCATCTCAACCTTAAAAGGGTTACCTGAACAGAATTGAAAATCTACTAGTCTAAAGAGATAAAATGGCATATTCAGGTCATCTCTCCCACTAAAACTCTCTCGGAGTTTTCTGTGTTCTAAACACTAGACTTTAGTCTCCGACTCAAGTTACCCAACGTGCTATCTTCTCCTAGCACGAGGCTGAAACTTTAAGCTGAAGCTCTATTTGGTGAATATATCTTTTTGATATATATTCATAGCAGTCAGTTTCCTAGTCTGGGACTCTAATTCTCACGGGCGTATGCCAGCCACCGGTGTTCTCGGAAGAACCTTTAAACATCCACCCACCAGGAAGGAGGTTGCGGGGTGCGTCCCCACTTCAACCTGAAGACTGAATCTACAAGGAGTTCCTAGGCGAGTGCCACAGCTGACCGGAGGACGGAGGTGCCACAGACTGTGTATAGATCGTAAGAAGGGTTGTATTTACTTAGTGAATTATCCAGACCTTGGGTCTGAAGAGTGGATGTAGATATTGAAATCCGAACCACTATAAATCTTTGTGTGCTGCTTTACTGCTTTCTTTTTACTTGCTCTGTTTTTCTATTTCACAAACTGACTATTAAAACCTTCAATACTTGTCCAAGTATTGAAGAATATAAACTATGAAACTGAGTTAAGACGAAACAGAGACTTAAGCTTAAACTGATTACACACAAAACTGACTTTACTCTGTTCGAACGAACTAGTGCTTGTGCTTATCTTTACTTCCTCTGCTTACACAAAACCTTCCGCTGCACAAAATTGCACTCTGATTTCGGGACCAACAACTACAACTACAAAAATAATAGTGTGTCACATTATATAGTAAAATAAAATAAGATTTAAAAACTATTAGAATGTCACAATATCATATAAACTAATATAAACAAGAAATAATATTAATATATCACATTTCAATGCATATCATAAGTGAAATAGATTATTATATGTTGTTTCAAGGTGAGAATGAGAGTTTTGGAGAACAAGTGTCGAAACACCACCTACAAAAGAAAATTTGATTCGAAGAGGGTGTAAAGTGAATTCCATTTACTTGGTGTGTGGTGAAGGTATTAAAACAACATACGACACCTATTTCTTTTTTAAGTAAATAGTTGTAAGAATCTTGGTTGATTATTTTAAAGTTAATTGTCAGTCCTTGCTTCAACTTAAAGATTATTGATTAAAGTAATCACGTTCGAAAAATATTTTTGGGAAATTATTATGATATATAGAATAGTATGATTATTTTTGTTGCATTGTAGATATGAAAAGTCCGAAACACGTGTGGTTTTAAAAATATTTATTTTGACGTTAATCGAATTATTTCGAAAATGTGACATTAGAGTTTTTGAAGACATTGAAGGTTCCTCTTCATTTGTAAGTTAATTTATAATATGTTTGCTTTATTTCTAGTCATGTTTTATGGCTAGAACCCTAACAGGTTCTAGGGCTTTTGATATTATTTTCTAATGCATGTTTGAATGAAATCAACTCAATAGCATGGTTTAATTCCTTGTGATTAATTAATTGAATCTAGATTTAAAGAAGGATCGAGAGATGAGTTTGAATCTAGGTTTATAGTTATCAATTGAAGGGCCGAGAGGTGAAAATTGGTAATAGGAAGAAGGAATTGAATTCAATTATTTTCTGTCTTAAAAGGAAGAATAAATTTGTAGGATTTAATTAGATAATTATCGATATTGACTAATTTGGTGTTCTTGAGACCGAGAGGAGATAGTCACTAATTAGTAATCTAGGGTTTAATTGCCTAACCATGGAATTTAATCCACTTGAATCTTAATTTATCCCCATTGCTGAGTTGATGAATTTTCATGTTGATTATTAGAATATTTGCCCTAGGATCTGTGTTTTCCTTTAATTGTTTCAAAACCTTTATTTTCTCGCATTGTCATATTTAATTTTCAAAACAAAATCCCTTTTCTATTTCCTCAAACTTCTATGTTATTGGAATTATAGCTAGTACTTTGGGTAGTTCGTTGCAAAGTACCTGTGGGTTCGACCACCTTCGGGTGTAATTATAAATTTATTTGCTCACCGTTCCTGCGGTTATCAAATTGGCGTCATTGCTGGGGATTTTCAGATCTATCCAATTATTAGTTTATTTTTGTTATGATGGATTGAGGCTGTAATTTTATTTAATTTTGGTTTAAATTTCGTTCTTATTAATTTTGGTGTTATTAATTTCGAGTTCTAGGGTTTGATTTTGGATTTTGATGTTTTAATTTTGTGTTTCAGTTCGTGTGAGTTGTGGATTTTTGTGCTCTGTTTTGATTGACAGCACGCCTGTCGATCGACACAACAACAACCTCGTGTCGTTCGACAACCTCCCTGTCAATCGACACAGACGCTGAATTTGTGAGATTTTGTTTTTGTTCTCAGGTGCATGAACACGAGGGCTCGGGGTAAACCACTCGAGAATTTTGATCATGAAATTGAGGCCACAGTCCGGAGAAGGAAGAGCAAAGAGAAACAAATCACAAGCACAATCATGGACGACATGTCACCCTTGGAGGATCCTGAGTCGCAGCTCATAACTCAAGAGAGTGCCATCCTACTTGTCTAAGAGGTCAATCAGATGAAGGACATCATCAAGTAGCTCATGGCAGAAAGGGAAGCTGACAGGCGCGAAGCTGAAAGAAGAGAGAGAGAAAGGCGCCGCCAGGAGGACTCCGATGATGAGGACCCCAACGCGATGGCCGAGAAGTACAGACCACAACCCAGGAATGGGGGATTTGTTCTTGGCATCACTACCAATAACTTTGAACTTAAGACCTGTTTGATTCAGATGGTTATGTAGAACCAGTTTGGAGACCGAGTAGTGTAGGATCCGTACACCCACCTCAGGATGTTCGTGGAGGTGTGTGCATCAAGCAGAATGGAGTGACCCAGGATGTGATCCGGCTGCGCTTGTTCCCCTTCTCAGTTAGGGATCAGGCTCGGACGTGGTTTACAGCCTTGGACTGCAGCAACATTCGTACATGGGCCGATCTCAGAGCAGAGTTCCTCGCTATTTTTTTCCCACCATCAGTCATCATACAAAAGAAGATGGAGATCATGCAGTTCCACCAGAAGATGGACAAGTCCCTATTTCAGGCGTGGAGTAGGTTTAATGAGTTGCTGCGAAGTTGCCCAGGTCATGGAGTGGACACCGAGGAGCAGGCCCATGTCTTCTACAGAGGGTTGACTGAAAAGACCCAAGAGTCAGTTGACAATGCATCTGGGGGATCATTGATGAGCAAATCAACAGAAAAGGTCTTGAAGTTGTTTAAGAAGATGGCCTTACATACTCAGCAGTGGGGCAATCCAACGAGGCCACAAGTCCGAACTATAGAAAAGAAGGAGGATGATGCACTGAAAAAGGAGGTAGAAAAGCTCAAGAAGGAGGTTGAAAAACTTACTACTTATGCTTCTCTTTCTGTTGCACAGGTTGACATTATCACCGACGTGAACTGCATGAATCATGGTGGTTACCAGAATCACTACCGGTAAGGGGGATACTAGCACTACCATCCAAAACCTCATCCAGGCTTCTCTTACTCTCAGCCCGAAGCTGCGGAACAACCTCCGCTAGATTTTGATGTGCAGAATGGCGAGGTCGTGGAAAAGAAAAAGGAGAGTCTTGACGAGGTGCTCAAGAACTTCATCAAAGCTTCCGACTACCGGGTTGGAAAGATTGAGCAGGAGATTGAGGGGTCAATACCAAGGTGGACAGGCTTGGAAAGCACGTGCAGATCATCGAGACTTAAGTTAGTTAGATTACCACCTCACTTGTTGCGCAACACACACCGGGAAAGCTGCCGAGCACCACCGAGGTGAATCTGAGGAACCAAAAAGACTGCAAAGCTGTGAAATTGAGGTCCGGAACCAACTACACAGGTCCGAGCATGCCCTAAAGCAAGTTTGGGGGAGAGAAGGAGAAGGAGCCCATAGAGCCGACCTCTATTTCGAGTGACAGGCAGCCTGTCGATTGAGATAGAGGACAAGATGAGGGGGTCGATTCAGATGAAGATGAAGGCTCGATCGATAGGACTGCAACGGGTGTGTCGATCGACACACCCCTTGTCGATCGACAGTGAGGTCAGATCGACAGAAATACCTCCCAGTCGACACAGCAGCCTCCTCAGCACAATTCCTCGAGCTCTAAAGGTGCCAGACCACCTCTGATGCCCTTTCCTCGGCGCTTTGCCAAGCAGAAGGAGGATTCCAAGTTCTCTCGCTTTGTCGAGAACTTGAAGAAGGTAAGCATTAACTTACCACTGATTGAAGCTTTGTCTTAAATTCATGAAGTATCTCCGGAAGCTCATGAGCGAAAAGAAACACTTTGTGGAGAATGCTACAGTCAGACTTCATGACCAGTGCAACCTTCTCTTGAAGAAGAAGATGTTGGGATTCTATACTGAAAGCATATATGATTAAGTGTTTCGTACACTGGTATTCATGAATGTATCCGCAACAATGCTCGCTGTCTGATAGAACAATCATACGATGAACTATAATATCCTATTATCTCGCCGATAGGGATGGCCATGTGGTGTAACCACAGCAGGATCATATGGCTTGTTTGACCTAGCAAGATATAAACAGTATCACAGCTGAGACGGTCCCTGGATAGGCTGTCGGTTTAAGCTGCGGCACATCAGTTCATAAGTGGGCTTATCCTGGCTACTTGATGTGTCGGTACATATTTATGTATTGATGGGATCAACAGTGGGATGCGCCGTTCTCATTGACATATGAACGAGCCAGATCCCTAACATACTCTCTGTGATCTTAAATCATACTGAAGGATAAGGGGCACACACAGATTGACTGCACTTTGATTTACCATGGTGGCGGGTCTTACATGTACCCTTATGCCCGTATTTTGGGTGTTGGCAATTTGTGTGGGGTCTGCTTAGTCTGGATGTATGGTAACATATCCGTTCAGGATGGTGACATTCCCTGATGAGCTCACAAAGGTTCATTATGCTAAACCCTGCAGGTTGAATTATTTAATTCAGGCATAAGTGATAAAAGGTGAGTGGTGTTATTCAGGAAATAAGAAATTAATTAATTGTGGCTGATTGTCATAAGCCAAATTAATTAATGAATGTCTGAAACCTTAAATATGTGGATCAAGTTAGTTTGGTGCAACCCGTTCCTAATAACGTGGTAATAAAGGGGCGAGTCAGTATTGTTACCGTGGTGAAGGTTAAAACAATACATTATTAATTAATTAAATGTTCTGGGTTGGACATGAGAGAATTAATTAATAAAAGAGGGCCCACTTTATTATTTGCATCTGATCCCTGGTCTGGCCCATTAACTGCTCTCAGCCCATTAGGGTTAGGGTTTCATAAACCCTAACACTATAAATACCCCCCCTCTCTATTGGATCAACACAATTTGGTGTGCACACTTTTCAGTAGCCGTCAGTTCAGAAACTAGGGTTTCAGAACAGACAGAGAGAGAGGGGCGACGGCTGGATCTACGAGGGAGGAGATTGATCGACTTCTCCGGAGCTCGGATCTAACTTGGTAGAATAATCCTCACCAGATTTCCAAGGAGCAAGGGATACAGATCAGAAGATCAGATCTGTAGGAACAAGAGAAGAGATTCAAAAGTTCCATATTCCGCTTCAGATCTGAATAGTTTTTCACCGTTATCATTCTCCGATTTGTCCTGTGGATCAAACGGTGAAACAAGGTATAATTCTATATCCATCCTATGCAATTTATTTTGTAGGAGCATGCATAGGCTTTCGCATGGTTTGTTTAATTGAAATTTATTCCTGGTATCCTAAGAACGATCCTTGGCAAGTGTTTAATTAATGGCAATTAATATTGCCCGTCGTAGACTCAAACCCTACTGAAGATGCTTATCAAAAGGAGTGATCCAGGCTGTTTCACCATCCCAGTTGAGATCGGGGGGATCGAGTTCGAGAAGGTGCTGTGCGACACTGGTGCCAGCATCAACCTGATGCCCTTCTCTATCTTCCAGCGCCTCAAGATTGGAGAGTTGAGGCCGACCACTATCACCTTGCAGATGGCAGACCGATCTGTGTCTCGCCCCAAAGGTATAATTGAAGATGTACTTATTCGTGTAGGTCATCTTATCTTTCCTGCAGATTTTGTGGTCCTCGACATGAAGGAAAATGAGAGCACACCCCTCATCTTGGGAAAGGAATTCTTGGATACTAGTGTTGCTTTGATTGATTGTCGAGACGTAGATATCACTCTTTGAGCAAATGAGGAAAAGATCACATTCAAACTCGACGAAAGCCAGCAACAATCCAAATGCTACAAAATCACCTCCATTGAAGATGAAGATGAAGAATCAAAAGAAGAGAAGGAAGACCAAGCCGCTCAAGAATGTGAGCGAGGGAATGAGGTGGCAAAATTGTTGTTAGGTGTTGATGTAGAAATCCCACCTTTAAAATTGATGTTTTGATGTGTCAAAACTGAGTACCAAAGTCTAGGCCTTAGTTATTACCTCATGTATTCCTTGTATAGGATGATCGAGTTGTAATAGTCTAGGAGAGGAAAATTGTCAAAAACTGTGGAATATTTTTTGAAAGTAGAAGCCGTCCTAACGAGAAAAACTGAGCAGAGTAACGAATGCGGAAAACTGAACAGACAGTATTCCAACTATGAAGAATTGTTATATCAAGAATAACTGTGGATACAGTTTTCATATATGAAACTATTGAGAGGGGCTCACAGTTTCTGATCAGGACAACTTCACATCACAGGAATAAATGTAGAGAAAAAATGCCGATCAGTCACAAAAGAACATTAAAGACGTCAAAGGAAACACTCAGTTGTGATTGTCGTACAACGTTGTTCGGTGTCTGACATATCAAGTACAAATTGCCCTGCAAAAAGGACGGCAGTAGTTCGTAAAAAGGCAGAGGAGCATGTCTACTTTTCAGAGAATGATGGACTCTGATTGGACATCCTTCAAAATGTCTCTACCGACTATTTTCAAGTCTTCAACTATAAATAGCAGGAGATTCAAAGACAAATTACACAACTACGAACAAATTAAAAAGCTTTCCGTTACTCTCTCGAACTAAAAACTCAAACACATTGAAATCTCTCAACCGAGCGACATTACTTCCATGGTTCATTTATTGAACACGAGACCTTTATTGCTTAAGGAATCTTCTGAGATTCACCCTGTGACCTAGTGTGCACGAAGATTAAGTCTCCTAACTTAGTCTACCTTCTTGGTGTTCCTACTTTCTAAGTGAGAACACACTAGCCTTCCTTTCTGAGGGAAAGAAGGTTATCATGAGAAACTGCCAACCAACTTACGTTCTGGGAAGAACTGAAACATCCACCCACCGGAGAAGGAGAAAGGAGGTTTGTCCTCAATCCATTTTCGATGACTTCCAGTTCTGAGGAGACTTCGAGGAGGTACCTGGCTTTGAAGAACTGAAGAAGGAGTGAAGAACAACTACCTGGGCGAGTGATCCATTCTGGTGTGGATGGTGGTCTCTACAACATTTGGCTATAGATCGTGAGGATTGTATCTTCATTACTTAGTGAATTACCGGATCAAGTTCCGGAGAGTGGACGTAGGACTTAAGGCTCCGAACCACTATAAATATCTTGTGTCATTTACACTTTACTTACATACGCACTTTACAATTTACAATTGTGTTTTGAAACCTTCAACACTTGTCTAAAAAGTGTTGAAGTGTATAACTGTTGACTGCTCATATCTGTAAATTGAGAACCTAATCTGCTGGCTATTAAAACTGTCATTTTCAAAACTGTCACATAAAAATTGTGTGAGTTAAAATTAAACTGCCTGCAATTTAAGAGTGCAAATAATTGTCTTATCACTTCCGTTGCACATCATACGTACTCTGATCTGGGACCAACAAGTGGTATAAGAGCAGGTCTGTCTTTCTAGACTGTCCTGTTTTGAGTCGCTTAAGACCGGATGCATACTTCCTTGCACTTTTAATTGTTTGTTAAGTGTGATTAGCGAGCATGTTATCATAGGATAATGATGAATTTCCCAAGCCTTCCCAAGTACAACCCGAAGATGTTCGAAGTATCGAAGAAGAGGTGTCTCATTCAATTGAGAGCTCAACATCCAGAGATGGATGATATCTTGAAGACTGGACCCCTGAAGATCCAGATGCCAAAAATCCAGCTTGCAGGAACAGATGGTCCAGGTGGTGTCGAAATGATAGATAACCACTGGAAGAATGGACACTCGATGATAGGAAACGTCATCAGCTGGATCCCATTGCTCAAGAATGATCATGGAATCTCTCCCTGAATCTCTTATGGATGAATGCATACGGAATAACAACGCTAAAGAGTTATGGGACTGGATCAACGAGCTTACCAGGGAAACAGAAGCCATGAGACGTAATAAGAAACAAATTTGCATTGACAAATACGAATCCTTCCAGATACTGCCTGGCGAAACGATCAAATCGATGGATGCAAGGTTCAACGCCATTGTCGGCGAAATGAAGAATCTTGGAAGAGAGGAGAAGGTGGCTGACATGAACGCAAAAATTCTTTCAAGACTGCCGAAGGAAGACTGGTTTGTAAATACCACCAGTTTAAAGACAATGGATCTCTCGAAGATTTTAACCAAAGAATTGTTCGCCGAACTTCAAGCCCATGAATCGGACATTCAGATGGTGAACATGAATGAAGCTGTTAGAACTCCAAATTCAACAGCTGATGGTGACGCAACATTCTTCGTAAAGAGAGACTTCCAAAGGCGACCAAAGAGGCCAGCTCACTTCGAGAAAACTGCCTATCAATCCTCACCAGCGAAGGACGCCTCCACCTCAGTTCCAAAGAAGGAAGCTGAACTGTCAATTGCCAAATTGGAGGAACAAATGAGGAACCTGGCCATACTTCTCGAGAAGGCCAAGGGAAAAGGGAAAGATACTCAGTCCAGTGAGCAAAGGTTCACAAAGAGAGAGCCACGCACATGCTATGAATGCAACTCTCCAGACCATCTGAAGTACGAATGTCCTCTGGTCTCTCAGGAGGAGAGAGAAAGACTGAAGAAGATGTTTGAAAGGAGAGCATCTAAAGCTGTGGCCCAAGCAATGCTCACAAGAACTGAAGTGTCAGACGTACTAGACCATGATGATGGGTGTTACACGTCTGAGGACGAGAATGATGAGGAAGCGCTTCTTGCATTTATGGCGGCAATCGATGGAGATGCTACTGACGAAGAAGATAGTGCCTGAAACTGCGAAATAGTGGTAACAACCCATCTACCCTCCTTACTTGCATCTACATGCTTTGAAGAAAACTCTGAATTTAGTCGCTCAAATTCAGAAGATGTTTCGCTTAAAATATTATTAAAGAAGTAGAAAAATTTCATGAGATTAAAGATGAATTATTTAGTGAAAATGCTTCACTGAAATCAGAAATTTCAGTTTTGACCAATGAAATCGAAAGAACGAGGTCAATCAGTGAGGAACTAGAAAAACTCAAGGAAGAACATTAAAAAATTCTTAAAGATTTTGAAAGTATTTCAAAAGAATGTGATTCCTTGAAGAAAACCGAACCCGTCAAATGCGAATGTACTTTCAAAAAGAGTTCTAGGAATCTAGATGAAATTCTGAGTGTTCAAAAATAATCTTTTGATAAACGTGGAATTGGATTTTTAGAACATCAGAATGGAACATCCGTGAACATACATGCATCCAATTCTGGGACTAAGAAAACACCTTTGCACTCTGTCAAAGCCAATCTTAGTCCAAGTCATAAGTTGGGGAAAGGAAATGTCAATCTCAAAGAACTAGTAAAGCAAAGTGTCAAGACCAAATGCTGGTCAAAGACTGACCCCAAACTGGCACCTCGACAGTATGATAACACAGTTCATAAACTATCGAAACCAACTGTCGAGAGGAGAAATGACTTTTCCTCAAAATTGAACAAGCATAGTGTTTCATATGTAAGGAATCCAGTTTTACCAACCAGAACGACTAAGCAACATGTAAATGTTGTAAGGAAGTCTGTTCGACAACTGAATAGAAATCCAAGAAGTTATGATAGACCACAGTTCTATTATAACAGTTATCCGAATAAGGGATACACCCATTCGAGGCCTGAGTCGAGATAATTTTACTCTCAAAAGACTGTGATGGCTACTCATCCGAGAACAGTTTCTAGAGACTCTTTCCAGAACAATCGTTCAAGGAAGAGTCCACACACCACAACCTTTCATAACAAGAATTCAAACAGCTTATATTACTTTAGAAGAAGTTTTGATCATTCTTCAAGGAATGATCTGGTTTCACGAACTGTAAAAGTGAAATAGGTCTGGATACCAAAAGGATGGATCCAGAAAACTGACTTTACAGGACCCGAAAGGATACGGGGACCTAAATAATTTTTCTGTCTTGCAGGGATCGAGTTCTCAAAAGAAAGCAAAATCATGGATATTGGATAGCGGATGCTCGGCACAAATGACATGAGAAAATGACTTATTCAAGAATCTAGTGAAGTTCAAAGGAGCATTGGTCACTTTTGGGAACAAGGCCAAGAGTCAAGTGATTGGAAAATGATGCGTGGAGCATAATGGAATCATTATTCAAAATGTGTCCTTAGTCACCAATCTGAAACACAATCTTCTAAGTATAAGCCAACTGAGTGAGAATGGCTATATTGTCAACTTTGAAGAATCAGAATGCCACATCATAGACAAGGTGACTTACAAGACCATAATCGGAGGAATCAGGAAAGGAGTTCTGTACATTGTAGATTGGTCCAGTGGAGAAGGGGGAACCTGCCTCCTGGTGCACGGTTCCTCAGAAGGAGTAAATTGGTTGTGGCACAAAAGACTGAGTCATTTGAACTTCAACTCAAACAGACATTTGGCAAAACACAATTTAGTGGAAGGATTGCCACAGAAGAAGTTTCAGAAAGAAGGAGTTTGTCAAGCTTGTCAGCTTAGGAAACAAACAAGAGCCTCTTTCAAGAACCGGCCAGTTACAACTAGCACAAAACGGGTCTTGGAACTACTCCACATGGATTTGTTTGATCACTGATATTTCTACCAGATTAATTGCAAATATAATGGTCAAATAAATTTATACTCGAATGTCGAACCCACAGAGAAAAGATATGCGAAATAGTCCTATGTACTAAAACATTGTTTCAGATTAATTGTTTGAGTAATTCAAAAATGAGGTTTTGTTTATAAAACTAGGCAGAGAAAATAAAATATAACTTAAATCAAATAAAGCGAAACACAGATCCTAGGGCAGAAATCTTATTATGGATAACATGTAAGAAATAATTAAATTAATAGGTGGAATACTGCAATAATGATATATTTCCTTGGTCGGGCAAATATACCCTAGATTACTAATTAGTGACTATCTCCTCTCGGTCTCAAGAACACCAAATTAGTCAATCTCATATGCAAATCAGTTTAATTCCTACAATCTAATACTTCTTGGTCGGACAATATAGAGTATATCATGCATTCCTAATCTCACTATCAATATTCACATCTCGGTCCTTCTATAATTAGCTAGACATCTAAATTAATCATCACCTCTCGGTCCTTAAATTAATCTAGAATTATAAAATAAACACAAGAATCATGAACCTAATTAATTAACCTAAACATGCATCCACAATAATATCAAACCCTAGAAATAAAAGACATAATTAAACTAAAATAAACTTGCATAAAAAATAAAAACTGAAATTCAAAAGTGCATAAAATAAATAAAAACTCTAACTACATAAATTGAGGTTGAGAAGGATATATGAACTAATGTTCATATAGGGATTGAAGTCCACTGAATAAACTAGTCTAGAGGGGTATTTATAGTGTTTGTTTGGGCTTTACAAAGCTAAATTTTATGAGAGATAGGATTAGATTTGATGCATATCTATATCCACACATCCTACATTGAATATATCTTCAATCTTGAGTCTTCAAAGGTTCCAATATGATATATATCTTCAATTTTGGCCAAAGCTCGCCCAAGATTCGTGAAAATCTTCCAGAAATTCGTCAAAAACACGCGCGTCGGTCGACGTGGCTCTGCGTCGGTCGAAGTCGATATGCCCCGTCTGCGCGGTCTCACAGTTTTGGCCATTACTTTCACTCCCAAACTCCGATTGACCCGATTCCAGTTGCCTTGGAAAGCTAACTTAAAGATATATCCATTTCCATGCACCAATAGCCAGAATCCTTGTGTGGAGAAACTCTTCACTTCTACTCTTGCGCATCACTTTTTTCAGAATGGATTTTCGGTGAATTTGACCTCAAACCTGCAAGAATACACCACTACAAGCGCAATACCCTCCTAGAGTGATTCACGCAATAAAAATAAAGAAAATAAGCTAAAATGTAACTAAAAACAAGGATAAATCAAACCAATAATGAGTGAAAATATGAA
>JAPKLW010001738.1:68412-87596 GCA_026898455.1 Plectranthus barbatus
CTCACCTATTAAAAATTTCTCATCCACTCACAACAATCATCCTTATTAAAGAAAATAAAGAAAATAAGCTAAAATGCAACTAAAAACAAGGATAAATCAAACCAATAATGAGTGAAAATATGAACTCATCAATCCCTCAAACTTGAATATTTGATTGTCCTCAATCAAAAGAAAAGAATAAATCTCAAGTTCAAGTAATTGAAGTGTGCAATGCCTCACAAGATTTATCACAATCCAAGTATGAAATCTCCACAAGCTCAAACAATATAAATCAAGTTAGAAAATTAGTAAACTTTGGAAGAACCTCACAAGGAAACTGTTTCGCTCATCACTCAAGTGTTTATGAGTTTAATGTGTATACACTCATCATGTATGATTTACATCTACCAAAGACATGCAAATATTTTACTTTCTCCACTACTTAAATGTGCACACAAGACCTAGAATCAAATAGGACTTTATTTATGGTTGTAACGTGGGCTTTTGTTAAGGGTAGTAAAATATATGGCCAAGTACTAAAAATAAATTGAGTTAGCTACTCTCAACAACTCAAATCACTATCTAACTCCATCCACCTTTTTCCTTTAATATTGCAATTCAAACCATAACAGCTCTTTCCAATCCTTTTATGCTCTTCAAAATATTTTTTTTCTTTGTAGAGCTTATAAGGATATCAATATATATATATATATTTTTCTTAGAGCTCAATTTTCTTTGCTTACCTATTAAAAATTTCTCATCCACTCACAACAATCATCCTTATTTCACCCAAATCTCATAGACAAGATACAATTCGCCTCATTTATGGCGTTCTCTCATACACAAGACAAAACCATAATTTTCTCTTAACTCATAGACCAAGAAAGAAAAATTAACAGGCTCAAAGGGTCTAACTAGGGATAATATATCATAAGGGACAGTGTTTGGGATAAATTGGCTAACAAAGATGGTCTAAAATCATTTTCTAGACTTGTGCACACTATGCAGTCTCGAAAAAGAAACAATGCAAGTTCTAGAGAGTACACACATGCAAAACTCACATCAAACGAAATAAAAAGCTCAAAATCCTCACTTATGGTGAAATTTTATTCTTCTATCGTAAACATCAAATCAAAACCCAATTCATCAAGTAAGTGCAAGTTTCAAAATCTAACTCTTCATGTTGTATTCTACATTCATAGGCTACTTCAATCACAATCCCAATCAATTCAATCTATCTAAAGATCAATTATCAATTGTAAATCGTATTCAGAAGAGACAATGTTCAAAAAATTTCTACTCAAACAGTTTGAAAAATCAATGCAGAAATTTAACTAAAAACTTGCATGCACAAATTTAAATATAAAAAGCAAAACTAAAAGGGAAATTTTTTTTAAATTCTTGTCCACATCCCCCCAAACTTATTTCACTCAAAGAGTGAGAAAAGTTTGAGAATCAGACAAAAATTTAAAATACGTACCTGGTGGTCAACCTCAGGCGTTGACTTTTTATTCCCCGGAGTCTTTAAAAATCGCACGGCGTGAATTAATGCTACTGGCACTTCGCGTCGACCGACGCAGGTCTGCGTCGGTCGACGAGAAGCCTTCTTACGATCCCTTCCTCGGATCAAAGTGTTATATGCCGGCCTCTCGATTTCAATCGATGTCAGGCTACGTCGATCAAAATCGAGACATACTTCCTTTGTTTTTTTTTTCTGCAAAACAAAAAAAACGAAAATCACAAATAAAATATATAATAAAACTTAATCCAAAAATCCTCAACAGAATTAGTAACAGGCGCTAAATCTATCTATTCCCCGGCAACGATGCCAATTTGATCACTGATATTTCTACCAGATTAATTGCAAATATAATGATCAAATAAATTTATAGTCAAATGTCGAACCCACAGAGAAGAGATATGCGAAATAGTCTTATGTAGTAAAACACAGTTTCAGATTAATTGTTTGAGTAATTCAAAAATGAGGTTTTGTTTATAAAACTTGGCAGAGAAAATAAAATATAACTTAAATCAAATAAAGGGAAACACAGATCCTAGGGCATAAATCTTATTATGGATAACATGTAAGAACCAATTAAATTAACAGGTGGAATACTGCAATAATGATATATTTCCTTGGTCGGGAAAATATAACCTAGATTACTAATTAGTGTCTATCTCCTCTCGGTCTCAAGAACACCAAATTAGTCAATCTTATATGCAAATTAGTTTAATTCCTACAATCTAATACTTCTTGGTCGGACAGTATAGAGTATATCATGCATTCCAAATCTCACTATCAATATTCACCTCTCGGTCCTTCTATCAATAGCTAGACATCTAAATTAATCGTCACATCTCGGTCCTTAAATTAATCTAGAATTATAAAATAAACACAGGAATCATGAACCTAATTAATTAATCGTGAACATGCATTCAAAATAATATCAAACCCTAGAAATAAAAGACATAATTAAACTAAAATAAACTTGCATAAAAAATAAAAACTGAAATTCAAAAGTGCATAAAATAAATAAAAACTTTAAATACAGAAATTTAGGTTGAGAAGGATATATGAACTAATGTTCATATAGGGATTGAAGTCCACTGAATAAACTAGTCTAGAGGGGTATTTATAGTATTTGTTTGGGCTTTACAAGGCTGAATTCATTGAGAGATAGGATTAGATTTGATGCATATCTATATCCACACATACTACATGGAATATATCTTTAATCTTGAGGCTTCATGGGTTCCAATATGATATATATCTTCAATTTTGTCCAAAACTCGCCCAAGATTCGTGAAAATCTTCCAGAAATTCGTCAAAAACACGCGAGTCGGTCGACGTGGCTCCGCGTCGGTTGAGGTCGATTTGTCCCGTCTGCGCGGTCTCATAGTTTTGGCCATAACTTTCACTCCCGAACTCCGATTGACCCGATTCCAGTTGCGTTGGAAATCTAAATCAAAGCTCTATCCATTTCCATGTGCTAATAGCCCGAATTCCTTGTGTGGAGAAACTCTTCACTGCTACTCTTGCACGTCACTGCTTTCGGAAAGGATTTTCGGTGAATTTGACCTCAAACCTGCAAGAATACACCACTACAAACGCAATACGCTACTAGAGTGATTCATGCAATAAAAATAAAGAAAATAAACTAAAATGATATTAAATAAACGTGGTAGTATATGACTACTCAATATATACGTGGGTGGTGCTGCTCAAATCCAAAGATGAAGTCAAAACTTAGCTGCCAGAACTGATTACCCGTCTTCAGAATGACAAAGGGGTGACAGTTAAGATGATAAGGTCCGACAATGGAACAGAATTTTGCAATGGACCCCTTATGGATTTCTGCGCTGAAATTAGAATCAGTCATGAGAAGTCTACTTCGAGAACTCCTCAACAAAACGGTCTTGCTGAGCGGAGGAACCGAACGCTCAAGGAAGCAGTAAGGACAATGATGGCCGACACTGACCTTGGAAAAGGATTTTGGGGAGAAGCCTTGATGACAGCTTGCTACACGCAAAATCTAAGTGCATTCAACACGCGGTTGCACAAGACACCCTATGAAATCTACAATGGTCGTAAGCCTTCTGTAGCTCATCTTCGTGCTTTTGATTCTCCATGTTATATTCACAATAATGGGAAGTCTAAATTGAATACTTTCAACCCTAAGGCTGATGAAGGAGTGTTCCTTGGGTATGGACATCCTTCATATAAGGGATATAGAGTATTCAATAAAACAACCCAGCTTGTGGAAATAACATGTCATATTATTTTTGATGAAACTACCCTAGTGCGCAGGACACTTCAAGAACTTGGTCTGGAAAATCATGAGATCAAGGATGTCAATGAGGAACCTAGAATTGATCGTGATCATAATCAGAAAGTTCCTTTGACTAGATCTATGAATGATATTTCCAAGATTCAAGTAGCCTCGGTTGAACCCCAAGCAGCCGAGAGGGCCAATGATGCTAATGTCATTGCTGAGGCCTTAAAGTTCATTAACATCGAAGACTATAATGAAAAGAAGCCCCTTGGAATAAATGCAATGGTTTTTGAAGCGGAGCAAACTGATACCAAGGAGGTCAACCTAGAGATCGCAGAAGATGTAGCCACAACAGAAGAGAAAGTTACATATCAGAATCCAAATGCTGATCAGAATGGTGTTCTCAGGAGCAAGGAGATGAAGCAGCTCCTAAACAAGGAGATGAAGCAGTTCTAGAACAAAAAGGCGAAGCAGTTCCAGAACTAAGAGGTGAACTATCTCACGAGGAACGTCCTGAAACTTTGAGAATCCAACTGCTCCTGTTGAAGCCGCACCAGTAAAGAAGCCTAGTTGGTTAAAAGATCATCCCACTGAAGCCATCTTGGATGATATTGGAAATCCTGTTCGAACCAGACAAGACACTGGGTTAATGTCTTGCTTCTTATCCCAGATTGAACCTATGAAGATTTCTGAAGCTCTTCAATCAACAGACTGGATAAATGCGATGCAGGAAGAACTAAATGAGTTCACTCGCAACAATGTGTGGTATCTAGTGGATCGACCTACACATCAGTCTATGATTGGTACCAAATGAGTCTTCAAGAATATAAGAGACGAGATCGGTACCATCGTTCAGAACAAAGCAAGACTGGTTGTTGAGGGGTATACACAATGTGAAGGGATAGACTTTGATGAAACATTCGCACCGGTTGCCATACTGGAAGCTATTCGTCTATTACTGGCGTATGCAGCTTACTACAACTTCACAGTTCTTCAAATGGATGTGAAGAGTGCATTCCTCAATGGGAAATTAAAGGAAGAGGTCTACGTCGAACTGCCCCCAGGTTTCGAGCAAGGAAACCGAGTCTACAAACTAAGGAAAGCCTTGTATGGATTGAAGCAAGCGCCTAGAGCATGGTATGAAACTCTCTCTCAGTTTCTGCTCAAGAATAGATTTTAAAAAGGTGCAATCGACCGCACTTTTTTCACGATAAAGGATGGAGAGGACATCCTGCTTGTTCAGATCTATGTAGACGACATCATCTTTGGATGCAGAAACACCAAGTTATGTGAAAAGTTTGCCCAGTTGATGCAGAATAAATTTTAAATGAGTATGATGGGCAAGATGACATATTTTCTTGGTTTACAAGTTGACCAAAAGAAGTATACACAAGATTGAATCAACAAGTTTTGTCCAAAGAAGAAGAAGTCACTAAGGATTCTTATGAGCACCAGTTCTCAAATCACTATCGATGAAGAAGGAGAACCTATTAGTCCAACTGCTTATAGAGGAATTATTGGGTCTCTACTGTATCTAACTGCCAGTAGACCCGATATATCTTATGTTGTGGGAGTCTGCGCAAGATTTCAGGCGAATCCTAAGAAGTCCCACATGGAAGCAGCAAATAGAATCGTGAGATACCTTAAGAAAATTGAGTCTTTAGGTATCTGGTATCCAAAAACTGATGGAATCATACTGAATGGATTCTCTGATTCAGATTTTGGAGACTGAAGCTGAATATGTGGCAGCAGCCAGTTGTTGCGCCCAAATGCTATGGATAAAGCAACAACTTAAAGATTATGGAATAGACACTGGATGTGTTCCTATTTACTACGATAAGAATAGTGTAGTTTCTTTTTCAAATAATCCAGTTCTACACTCCAGGACAAAACACATTGATATTCGTCATCATTTCATTCGAGGTCATGTTGAAAAGGAGGATGTCTCGGTGGAGTATATTAGAATTGAGGACCAGTTAGCGGATGTCTTCACCAAACCGCTACATGAGGCTCGATTTAAAGAGCTATGCATCAAACTAGGTCTTTTGGAGTTTGATGAGATCTCAAGAGAAGGAGATGAAAATTGATTGATGCAAAACTGTTGAACTGAGTATGTTAAATCTGACAAGATTCTTAATTAGGCCAGTTGTGCAATTTGCAAGTATGTTCGTTCAATGTTTGAGTCGAAGGGAAAATGACTACTTTATTCATTAAGTAAAGAGGAGGATACATTGTCCAAGCAAAATAAATGAAGCTCACATCTACAGGAAGTAGGAGGAAGCACATTTTGATGGGTAGTAGTCGATGGCAATCAGCTTGGATCCATCTTCTTTAAAGAGACGGATCCGCTTCATAATGAGCCAGCCCAGTTGCATGCCGTAAGGGATGGTGACCTCAGGAAGATTTCGAATGGCCATCATCAGGCAGTCAAAGATAAAAGCTACCCAATCTACTTCAGCCTGACCCTCAAATGCCATCATTGATTTCTATACCAGCGGTGAAAAGTCTGTATCCAGAAGGGTGTTTCCAACCACCATCGAGTTAATTATGTCAAAGGTCGCTTTATAGCGCGGCTTTAGGAAATCTCTAGTCACAGTTGGATGGAAGCCGACCTCCGCTACCCTACACTGCTGCCACGCTGACCACTCGGGGGCTATATCATCCTTGAGATAGTCATTCACATGGATGCCGCTGTGTCTAAGCCCAAATTTGATAGCAAGATAGTCAGCAGACAAAATGAACTCCTCATCATTGAGATTGAAGTAAATATCTTTGTCCGTGACCGTAGAGTTGTAGGCAAGCACCTTCAATAAGTCTCTGTCGAAGGAATGAGGTTCCTAGGCCAAAAAGGATTCAAGATGGTTAGCCTGCAGTTTTTCCAGCACTTCATTGAAGACGATGGGAGTATTCCAGTTCTGTCGCCAGAATCCACCATAATCCAGGATCTTGTTCCCTTGGATAGAGATTTTTGCAATATCGTTCACAATGTTAGGTGAAGGATCCATTTTCCCAAAAGATATTACATGAAGCAAAGAAACTTGTGCTAATATGAAGTGATAAATATTACTTCGTGTCAAAAGTATTTATTGGAAATCTTTATGCGACGATCGATGAGTCAGAGTCAAATGCCAACCACTGCGTCGCATCACTTCTAAATGGACATGATGACAGGAAGACAGAAGGCTAAGAGTATAGCCTCATTGTCTAGCTAGACCATGGAGGTACGGGGACGATCTACTAGATATCACACATAATTTCTTGGAAAGGAGTCAAACACTGGAAGTTCACAAAGCTGCGCTAAGGAAAATTGTATGATATGTACAATGGAGAGTTTGTGCTATTAGGAGCTCATTCAAGAATGGAACAAAGAAATAGTTCTATTTCATTTCATTGGAAAGGAGTACATTATGGAAGCAGAAATGTTAAATCATACAAAAATGTAAAAAGTTGATTCAGTCAGCGAGAGGGACGAGGCCTCGGAGGATGAAGATCGGAGTCCTAGATGTTGGTTCTACCTTGTTTAAGAGATGGAATCTCTTGTTCCAGAAGCCAGCTCAACTGTATTCCGTAAGGAACTGAGACGTCAGACAGAGGCTCTAAAGATTCCCGAACCTGGTTGAAGATTTAAGTAGCCCAGTCAACTTCCTCTTCTTCAACAAAGGCCATCATTGCTTTCCAGACTGGAGGCGAGAAGTGTTTGTCAGACAAAGGGTTACCAACGATCATGTGATTGATGATATCGAAAGTCACTTGATATCGAGGCATCAACCAATATGATGAGGCTTTAGGGTGGAATTCGACGTCAGCACCCCTCCATCTATGCCAAGTAGACCATTCAGTAGTCGTCTCATAATGGAAGCAGTTCATAAGTGGCGTACGACCACGAGGGAGCCCAAAGTTGTTGGAAAAGAACTCAGGAGACCAATGTTGGTCCCGGTTTTTCAGAGTATAAAACGTTTGCAGTGGAAATAATAAAAGAGTAAACGTTTTCTTGCACTTGCTGGTTAACCAACTGACTGGGACCTGTCAGCTGGTGATTCAAAACTTTGAATATTTAGGCCTTGTTTACACAGTTATCAGTTTTCAGAGTATACACCAGCACTTGGGTGCTGGGTTTAAAATAAGAATGTAATGCAGAAAACTGATAAAGACAAAGGATTTATAGTGGTTCGATCAACTGATCTACGTCCACTCTCCAGTCGTAGCACTGGAAATTCACTAAGAGTAATCAGGTACAAGAGTCTTACGATCTATCTCTAGCTGGTGAATGCCTCGTCCACCAGTTCACTAGATCAACCGCTCCCGGCCTTGTTTCCTTCTTCAACTCTGATCAGCTGGTGGAGTGCGAGCACGTCACTTCAACCTCCACAGCTTCACTGGGTGTTTAGTTCTCCCAAGAACGTATCTTCTCAATACGGCAAACTGCCCGTGATAACTCAAGTGCTGGCTGGCACAAGAGCTGTTGTGAACTTCCTCGGAAGAGAAAGAGCACCAAACAGATCAGTAACTTACAAGCTGGAAGCTTGAAGTCTCGTGTTTGAATAAATCAACACACGGTAAGCTTTAAGAAAAGCCTCGAAAGTTGTATGCGCTTCTACTTGCTTGAGCGTAATAAATTTGCAGTCTTTCGGTAGGTGAAGAGTATTGAATGTTGATGGATCCCAGGTATTTATAGACGCGGGATCCCATTCAAATCTTCTAGCCGTTTGGACACATCCGGAAAAGGTGTCAGACCTCGGATGTCCTTCTGACGGCGGCAGGTATGTTTTTCCGGAAAGTGCCATACTTTTGTCCGCTTTATCTGACATTGATCTCTTTATGTCAGAACGGCACTATTCGTCAGTACGAGGAATCGAGACTGGTGTCTTGTAACTGATGGACTTTAAGGTATCCTCCTTAAAGTCATACTCTGTCAGTTAATTCCTCGACGAATCTTCTTTTTGTCTCTAAGACTCTGGGAGAGAGAATCTGGAATTCTGCTGGTAACATCCGACTGGTAGATCATTCTGGTGATCTTGTGCTGGCAGTCTCTGCTGGTGACTTGCGCTGGCACAATCTAAGTCTACCAATATGTCTGATGTTAACTCTTGGAATCTCCCATGACTGGTGGCTTCACCGCTGGTGAATAGTGTCAGTGAGAACACGTATTCTGTTAGTAGGATTTGTCAGCCGCCTGCTGGTGAAATCCTTCCCAACTGGTGAACAGTAACCAGTCATTAGCTCTTCTCATGCTGGTGAACAGTGTCAGCACGAGTCTTTGTCAGCCGCCACCTGATGAAACTTTTCCCAACTGGTGAACAGTAACCAGTGGTAAGCATTTCTCATGCTGGTGAACAGTGTCAGCATGAGTCTTGATCAGCTGCGACTTACAACTCAAAAAGACCTAAACAGGACTTTACATTTGAGAACTAGAGCTATCTAGAGACAACTGACGCTGGTAGGACTTAGGATTTGATCCACCAAAACTAAGATCTATACAAGTAGCTACTGAGGGAGGGAAACTTAGACAAATTTCCCAACAACCAGCATATCTGCTGACCATTCATGTTACCAAAGATTCTGCCTTCCTCAGAAACATGACTAGTATAGGCGAATACCTTGTCCTTCAGCTTACTCTCCTGAAATTTGAAAGGCCTTCGGCTCACAAATGACTCAAGACTGTTGGCTCTCAAACCTCTCGTTATCTCTTTGAGCAACTGTGGATCAGTCAAATACTGGACTTCCAATCCAGCCCTATGAAAGATCTTGTTACGATCGATGGAGATTACATCCGCAGAAAACATATTATCTGGAGGAGCGAAGTTGAAGTAATTTTTAAAAAATCTGAGAGATAGATAGATAAGTGCGTATCAATGCCTTGAAAAGAAGGTGTACTTATAGATGAAATCATGCGACGTTCGAGACGATGATTTCTCTCTTAAATAAGAAATATGACGTTCCATGACATCACAATGCTCCATGGCTCCAAACTGGAATTTGAAAGGTCAGCATTGAATGCTTGACAACTGTGGTTTATCAATAAAATTTGGACATGTGTTTGAAAGTTCAACAGGTGATGGACGCATGTCAGAAAATATTCATCTGATAGAAGTATGATACATTCAGTTTGAAGATCTTAAAGATACGCATCAAACCATTCAGTGACAACAAAAGATGTTGCAAAGTACATATACAAAAAAGGAGTGTGTAATGGTTAAAGCACCTTGTCTGTGACTGAGAGGTCACAGGTTCGAGCTCCCAGGGGGACATCTGGGTGTGTGAGTTTAAGATTAATGTACACTTATTCAAAAAAAAAAAAAGGGAGCAAAATACATTAGTTCAGTTATTTTTCTGGAAGACAGTCAAGGGGTGGACATTCTTTTAGTTGGATAGTAGTCGGATCCAACTAGGTTCGACGGACCTTTCCTCAAATAGGGAATGTGTCTCTCATGGAGCCAGCTCAGCTGCATACCATAGGGGACAACATTTTCAGGTAGTTTCAGCAACGCGGCCCTCAGGCGTTCAAAGATGAATCCTGCCCAATCCACTGGAGCTTGGTCCTCAAACGCCAGCATAGCCTTCCAGACAGACAGCGAGAAGTCAGTTTCAACCGAAGAGTTACACACCACCATTTGGTTGACAACGTCATAGGATACCCTGTAACGTGGCTTGAGAAATCCACTTGACACGGTTGGAAGAAAATCAATGTTCCATATCCTCCAATCCTGCCAAGCTTACCGTTTTGGCGCCGTCTCCTCCCATCGATAGTGCACAACCGACGATCCACCTCGAGGAAGCTTAAACACGTCTGCAAAATAATCAGCTGACCAGGAGAAATCCACTCCGTTGATATTGCAGAAGATCTTCTCATCAGAGACCGTGGCATGGTATGTCACCATCTTGAGAACATCTCCATGGAGCGACTAACTTAAATGCCGGATACGACTCCTCACAGTTCAGAGTCAAAAACCGATGAGTCAACATTCAATGCCACCAATCATGTCGAGCCATACAGAATGGATATATGCGTATAAGATCAGGAGACTATGACCTCAGAGTCAGAACAAGGGTCAAAATTGCAATAATATCGATTCCCAGACTTCATTTAAGTCCAAGGAAAGAGTTCAAGAACTGACTGGACACTACGTAAAAAAATTGTCTAGGTCACAATGATATTTATAAAAAAAAACACAGTTTCTAACTGGCAAGTAAAGGGATACGTCAGTCCAGTTCTTAACTATAAAGATAGTTTTGAACTATTTTTAGCAGTTTTATACAACCATGGAATAGAGAAATCTGTCTAAGTCAATGGCGCAAATTTTCAAATTCGATGAAGGTTTCGGCTACACGTCGCATTAAATGCGGACAACTCAACAACATATAACTCAGAGCCACGTCAACCTTCCTATGCACTACTGAACGGCGTGCCAGACGATGTGAAACATCGCCTACATCAGCATCTATCTCCATCGCTGGATGCAAAAAGGGGTTTCAATCTCAGCCTATGATTTTGCTAGATGATCATTCATCAGAACCCCTTAAACCCTTTTTTGTCGTCGGCTTCGACATTCACTCCTGAACACTCCAATCTCGGCAAATCGTTTCTTCAAGGAAATATGAGGTTTCTAATCTAAGTCTTCTAACAATCACTCCCTCTCCAGTCATGCCAAAAGAAAAGACTCAAATCGGAGATACCAGCATCTCTGATAATCTAGAACCAATCATTGTCACTGAGGAAACCTCCCAAGACAAAATATTCCAAATAGTGGACGAAGCTGACCTTGCCGACCATCAATTCCGGGTATCTAAAGTCATAAAGGAGAAAATCCTAAATTAGAAAGATTTCACCACTATCACGACAGACACGACGATTGCTATAGAGATCGTTGAAAAGCTAATAAAGGAGAATCTAACGCGGTTCCTAACTGCCAGACCCCCGGTGATTCAATCCAAATCGTGTAGCTGTGTTCTACGAAAATGCAATATTTGACGAAGATAATCGGTTCTTTGGGACAAAGGTTGCATCAAAGGATATAAAAGTTGATCCTGAACTAGTCGCTCAACATTTCCATCTACCAAAGACAGGAGTCCACATTGCCAGCTATCACCATAATGATAAGGAGGTTCAGAAGACTCATTGGTTGAGTGGAAGAAGCCTAAAACTAATGAACAATTCAGAACCGCCACTAAGGTATCTGCACTGAACCGTTATAAGACACTCAGTGAGATAGCTCTAAGGATAATATATTGTGGGATTGGATCCTTATCTGAGTTAAGCAGTCCCAAATATGTTCTGATGATGGCTCTTGATGACTGCCCTAGAGGAAATTGGGCATAGTATATATTTGGACGATTGTTGGAAAATGCAAAGAAAAACAAGGGCATCCAAACGAATGGCAAATTTTCGTTAAGTGTCAGTTCTGGGTTGAAGATTAACTACCTTCTTGAGAGCATTCTCATAATACAAAATAAGGGGGAAGACCTCGTACCGTCCGATTTCATTCCACCAAAAGATCCAGTCTACCGTCAAAGGAAGAAAGGAGGTGACAATGGATACGACGGCGATGATGAAAGATACTACAATTTTGATGACAAGGAAGTAGATGCTAAGACGTCTGAGAGCCTTGGTACCATTCCGACAGTTCGAACTATCAAGGATCCCAAGAATGCTAAGAAAACTGGCACCTCAGCTAAAAAATATGAACATAGGCGAAAAGGAGTGAAAAGGAAACAAATAGAGATGAACTCTGGAGAAGGATCACGTCAAACTGTGAAAGGCAAAGAACCTGTTCGTGATCATCCCCAGTGTCAGAAGAAGAAAAAGACGGATCATGAAAAGTTAATAAGGAAAATTGCCAAGAAATTGAAATTCGACGCTACACTTGAAGGAGCTGATCAGTCCTCCATACTACCAGAGAGTGCCCTGAATCTGGAGCACACGTTTGCTCACAGTACCGAATGCCTTCAACATGAGGATCTTGGAATCTACAAAGTACACAAGCACATGGATTCTAAAGAGATTACATGCTCCTCATCAACTAACTTTGAGAAAACAGCATTTCAAAGATCAGAACATCTCAAGGATGGCAAGACCGCTTCTGAAGATTCTGAAGATGAAGAAGAATCAACTAAGGAAGTAGAACAAGAGAATATCCCCTTATTTAATTCAGGGGGAACCGATAAAAATGTTTTTCAACAGGAGATTGCTACAACAGAGAAACATCACATCTGCAAACCATCAGGCAAACGGTTTTTGAAAATCATGCTATCCTTGAACAACTGAATGAGTAGCGCAGGACGCGTCTCTCTCAGCTTGAAAAGGAAGAAGAACTGGAAATTCAAAGACTGAGAAAAGAAGAAGAATAACGGATAAGAAAAGAAGAAAAAGAAGAAGAAAGGTTAAGAAAAAAATAGGAAAAAAGGATTAGACAAGAAGAAGCAGCTGCTGAACTGCAAAGAAAACAAGAAGAAGAAGCAGCTGCTGAACTGAAGAGAAAGCAAGAAGAAGCAGCAGCAGCTGAACTTAAAAGGAAAGAGGAAGAAGCAGCGGCTGCTGAAGCAACTAGAAAGGAACAAGAAGTCGCTGCTGAACGGGAAAGAATTGCAGCAGCAGCAGTAGCCAAGCAAAAAGAGGAGGCGGAAGCAAACAGCAAAGCTCACCCTCAACCAGAGCCCTCTACTGCTACATCTCAGAGTCAAACTAGCGGAGACTCAACAACACTGGCTACACTTGAAAGAACAATGTCTCCCGATCCTGTCTCTGTGGCTGTACCTCATCTACACCTTGAAGTTCTACAACAGGAAATGGATAAGCGTTACTTTACTATTTTTGATTTTGTCAAAAAAAGGGAAGAGAGAAGAGATGAAATTATGAAGCTGTAGTTGAAATTGATTGAGAAACGAGAAGAGGAGGCGAAAAGGCGAGAAGAGGAGGCAAAAAGGCGAGAAGTAGATCAAAAACCGCGGGACGAAGAGATAAAAATGCAACTAGAAGCACTGAAGGCTTCTAGGGAGCAAGAGATGAAAATATTCATGGAAATGGCTACAAATCATTATGTACAAGCCGAATCTTCCACTTCTGCCGCAACTTCCTCAATGCCAAAGGACAAGGATCAGGACAAGCAAAAGGAGTAGTTCTTTTGATCTGAATTTTTTTTTGTGTGTGTCTTCTTTTGTTACCATAGTTTTTAAAACTTTTCATGTACTTGTAATCGAACATATATATAGTGAAAAGTGAAAAACTGTTGGTTTGAAGACAACTACTCATTGTCTCTTACCTTGATTCTTGACTGGCTGAATTCACATGTTCCAGTGTGATCAGAACCTTGTTTTCTTATCGCTCTAATTTGATTTATTTTAATCAAGAATGTTCTTTCCCATTCAGGGGGAAGATCAATTAGAGTAGGTCGAGTATAGAAGAAGCACAGTTCTGAGTAGTGTTAGACTGACAAAACCTGTTAACTCAGATCAACTGCATCTTCTTGCCGACTTAGATAGACTTAGAGGTATGGTTTTGACAACATCAAAAATGGGGAAATTTTTAGGTGTTGATGTGGAAATCCCACCTTTAAAATTGATGTTTTGATGTGTCAAAACTGTGCACCAAAGTCTAGGCCTTAGATTTATTACCTCATGTATTCCTTGTATAGGATGATCGAGTTGTAATAGTCTAGGAGAAGAAAAATGTCAAAAACTGTGGAACAATTTTTGAAATTAGAAACCGTCCTGACGAGAAAAACTGAGCAGAGTAACGAATGCAGAAAACTGAACAGACAGTATTCCAACTATGAAGGATTGTTATATCAAGAATAATTGTGGATATAATTTTTATATATGAAACTGTTGAGAGGGGCTCACAGTTTCTGATCAGGACAACTTCACGTCAAAGGAATTAATGAAGAGCAAAAATGTCGATCAGTCATAAAAGAACATTAAAGAAGTCAAAGGAAACACTCAGTTGTGAATGGCGTACAACGTTGTTCAGGGTCTGACACATCAAGTACAAACTGCCCTGCAAAAAGATGGCAGTAGTTCAGAAAAAGGCAGAGGAGTAGGTCTACTTTTCAGAGAAGGATGAACTCTGATTGGACATCCTTCAAAATGTCTCTATCGGCTATTTTCAAATCTCCAACTATAAATAGCAGGAGATTCAGAGACAAACTACACAATTACAAACACATTAAAAGCTTGTCGTTACTCTGCCGAACTAAAAACTCAAACACATTGAAAGCTCTCAACCGAACGTCATTACTTCTGTGGTTCATTTATTGAAAACGAGGCATTTATTGCTTAAGGAATCTTCTGAGATTCACTGTGTGACCTAGTGTGCATGAGGATTAATTCTCCTGACTTAGTCTACCTTCTTGGTGTTCCTAATTTCTAAGTGAGAACACAGCAACCTTCCTTTCTGAGGGAAAGAAGGTTATCACGGGCAACTGCCAACCAACTTACATTCTGGGAAGAACTGAACCATCCACCCACCAGAGAAGGAGAAGAGAGGTTTGTCCTCAATCCATTTCCAACGACTTCCAGTTCTTAGGAGACTTCGAGGAGGAACCTGGCTTCGAAGACTTGAAGAAGGAGTGAAGAACAACTGTCTGGGCGAGTGATCCATTCTGCTGTGGACGGTGGTCTCAACAACATTTGGCTATAGATCGTGAGGATTGTATATTCATTACTTATTGAATTACCGGATCAAGTTCCGAAAAGTGAAAGTAGGACTTAAGGCTCCGAACCACTATAAATATCTTGTGTCATTTATAGTTTACTTACATACGCACTTTACAGTTTACAATTGTGTTTTGAAACCTTCAACACTTGTTTAAAAAGTGTTGAAGTGTATAACTGTTGACTGCTCATATCTGTTAATTGAGAACCTAATCTGCTGGCTATTAAAACTGTCATTTTCAAAACTATTACATAAAAACTGTGTGAGTTAAAATTGAACTGCCTACAATTTAAGAGTGCAAATAAATGTCTTATTATTTCCGCTGCACATCATACGCACTCTGATCTGGGACCAACAATTGTCAATTACACCATCTCATCCTGAGCCCACTGTTGTCATTCAAGACCGACTTGTCTACATGGTGGATGCCCGAGGAAGGCGAGTACGCACTAGCCCACCATCGTTCTGAAAAGAAGAGGTACCGTCGAGCTACAACGTTAACCTAAGCACTTGTTGGGAGGTAACCCAACTTTTACATACTTTCTTTTAAAATTCCTATATTTTCTTTTCACTTTTCATTTTTTTATTGGTGTGTTTAACTTTATTTTCAGATTTCTATTTTCCTTTATTCTAGTGTTATTTTTGAAAAAAAAATTGAATAGTGGAGGATTGACCTCTGTGTCGATCGACAGGCCTGATGTTGATCGACATAGAGGAAAGTGTGGAGTTGCACTTTCGACCGAGGAAGGGGTCTATAGGAAGGCTATGTGTCGATCGATAGGCCCCCGGTTGATCGACACAGAGTGCAAGCTGCAGAAATTCTCCATCACGACGAGCTGATTCCTCCGGTGGATAAAAACGTTGATGTCTTAGATCAACAGTCAGGTACAAGTTCTGTTTCTTGTCTGATTTTCAAACTTTTTTTTCTTACTCCCCGAGTTCGAAATAAGTTTGGGGGGATGTGGACAAGAAACTTGAACTTATCTATCCTTTACATGCTTCATTTTTTTTATTGCTTTATTTGCTTTGGTGTGTTTATTTAAATTTTTTCTTAGAAAAAAGACATGTATAAATTTTGAGGAAATTTTTTATTGAGTTGTGAACCCACTTGAACTAATTTTGAGATTGGAATTGATTGAGGATAGGTTGATTTGATTTCAATTGTGGTTGATTGCCTATTGTTGGGAAAATATTCCTAAAATTCCTGGATTAGGATCAATTGTAAAAGGTTATGTTGGATCAAACCTTACTAGTTGATCGATTAATTGTTGAATCCTAGCATAGTCTAGCAACTCCATTGTAATGTCCTGTATAGGTTAAATATTGAGTTGTAATAGATTAGACTGCTAGAAGTGTCCCTAGCAGATGGCAGCTGCTAGAGGTGTTAGCAGATGGAGAAGACTGCTAAGGATTAAGCAGTTGGATGCTAAGAAGGAGATTGCTAAGGCTTTGGCAATCGCATGTCAAAAGAAGAGACTGCTAGGAGTCATTTACCAAGCAGTCAAGTGCAAGTAGCAGAATGCTAGATGAAATTAGCATTTGCTAGATATCGGTTGACAGGGGAATGCTCAGAAGTCAGCATTCGCTAGCATAAAGCAGATTGCTAGAGGCGCTAGCAATCCAGAGTCAAAGGAATCGAGAACTAAACTTGAGCAACTGTTAAGGAGTTAGCAGTCCGAGTACAAAGTTTAGCAGATTGCTAAGAAAGACTAGCAGAGCGTTCTAGCATTCTCCGAGAAGGCTTAGCAAGGCGAGATAGACTGCAACTATACCGTTCTGACAGACGTATACGCAAAGGACAAGACTTTCCCGAAGTAGTTCGGAAAGTACTGTACGACGGCAGAAAGGACAGAAAAAGTCTACCCACTATTGGACGAAGAATCCGTTGTGTCTAACGGGTATGGAGATTCAAACTTTGAATCTCCAGGTATAAAAGACAAGTCCAAAAGAGAGAGCCGCCTACTGCTTCACTCACTGCCTTTACTGCATTCATAACTCACGAGCTAAGGCATATCTCAAGATTCCTTTGACAAAAATAAAGTGAGAAAGTAGACCAGGAGAATCTTTAAAGCTCTCAACCACCAAGTGTCCCCTACATTCAAGATCTGAGTCTTCATTGAAGAGATTCCTTGACTTAGATCAATAATCTTCAATCATTGGGATACCTTCCAATCTTGGAAGCATCCAGCAGTCAATTCTCTGAAAAGATATTGACTAGGACGGGCGTCGAGCCAAAATCGAAGGAAAGTTCGGAAGAAACTCTAAAACTCCCAAAAGTAGTAAAGGTGAGTTTTACGAAGGTGTGCCCTTGACTCAGCCAGAGCTGCGCCTGAAAAGAAGAAGGATAACAGATGATAGATGTGCAGGAGCTGGCTCGAATGTTCACCACATGTTACACATGTTGGCAAATCCTTGTATTCTGATATCTTTTTAGTGGAATTCTTAGCATTTCGGCTAAGAAGTGGACGTAGATCTATTGGATCAAACCACTATAAACTCTGTGTCACTTACTATTTTATTGTTTCTTGTTTGGATTTGAAACCTAGTAACTTAAAGTTGCTAGTGTATATCTTGAAATAATCTAATACATACTAGAACTTAAAGCTAAACATTTAGAGAAGAGTAAGTACAAGATAAGATTTAAGAACTTCCACTGCATTTTGTGTTTCTGTTTAAGCACGACGACTCTGGTAAATCGGGACAAACAAGTGGTATCAGAGCGGAGGTCATAATAGACTCTCCATTTCTGAGTCGCTTTTGACCAGATCTACCTTTTCCTTGCACTTCTCTGTTGCTTTCTGTTTAGCTCAGGTATCTAAAATCTTCCAAGATGATGAATCATACTCTACCCAAGTACAACAAAGAGAAATTTGAGTCATGGAAGAAGATAGCAACTATCCAGCTTCAAAGTATCCATCCAAAGATGGGGGATGTGCTAACCAAAGGACCCGTCCAAATCATGAAGGTCAACACTGCAGTCGGTCCACCTGCTAATGGTCGACCACGTCCTGAAATGGTAGTAAAATCTTATGAAGAATGGACGTTGGAAGACAAGAAGAGGGGTCAGCTGGAGTACTGATATGTGTGTAAAATGACTTATTTTTTGATGTGTGAGCGTGCATGTTTGTGGCCATTTTACCCTCATATCATATGTTTTTGTCGTTCTTTTGTTTTATTTTTTTGTTTTCGTGTTTGAAATGATGTAGGATACATTTTGAGCATAATATAGCGTATTTTGGAGAGTTTTGGAGGAAAATCGTCCAAGTATGAAGTCCGAGGAGGCTATGTTCGCCTGAGCGGTGTAAAAGGAGGAGTTTCGGGAGCTTGGAGGAGTTGCCCGGTCGAGCGGTGTGCAGGCTCGGCCGAGCTGCCCGAAAGAGAGCTCGCTCGGCCGATCGGTGTACAGGCTCGACCGAGCCGTGGAACAGAGACTTCGCTCGGCCGAGCGAGGCAGGCTCGGCCGAGCTAGGTCGGGCTTCCCAGTTCCCCGCGAATCTTCTGGAGGCTCGGGCAAGCCAACTTCAGCTCGGGCGATCCGAGGCCCTGCTAGCTCGTCTATAAAAGGGGGAAAATCAATTAAATGAATAACTTTTGCCCAATTTGAGAATAACCGTCACGAACTTCCATCTAGATTCATCTCTACACTTCCTTCCCCACTTGAATCAAGGAGAACCAAGGAACATTCCATCATCTTGGTGGAATTTGAAGAAGGAGAATAGGTGGATTGGATTCAACGAAGGCAATCGTAGAAGATCAATTTGACCTTGAAGCTTTGTAATGTCAAT
>JAPKLW010001738.1:87606-123454 GCA_026898455.1 Plectranthus barbatus
GTAATATGGATATTGTGATGGATTGAATGTACTATGCTTGTTTACTTTCCTATGAAGGCTTGATTTGCACTTGAGCTTGTTCATACCTATTAGATGTAGGTAATAGCCAATCTATAGGTAGTTGATGTGAATGTTGCAGCTAATACGCGGACGGAATCATCGTGAAAAGTGCATAATCATATAGTTTTAGTTCCAATCCATGTGCAGGGCTAGGATTATAGGGTAATAATTGACGGTCGGTTGGGAGTGGCCTCGGAGTTAATAACGTAGCTATTTGCAACTTTGAGAGTCATCTACCGCTATTTATCTGTAGCAAGTGACTAGCGAATATAAGAGTCGATTGCTCAACTTCATAGGAATTAAAATTCGTTTACAACATAGCTAGATTTAATTTGGATCAATTGAAGTTTACAAACACTCACTTTCTTCTAAGATTGTTGGACTTGTTACTCTAATCTACCCAAACATTTGATAAAAGTAAGTGATTGGTAAAGTTTGCAAATTGTTGAATGCTTGATTGTGTGCATTTGCAGTTTAGTTTGCAATTCATAGCTTGATAGATAAAGAAAATCAACGACAATTGTACTGCCTAGCTATTAATACACCTTCATATGAGTAAATAGTTTCCACGAGAGCGAATAGAAAAGAAATTGGATTGATAATTTAACGTGGAATTGTGTGTCACTTCACACAAATGTCACATTTTTGGCGTCGTTGCCGGGGAATCTTTTAGTAGGTCTAGTGGAATTATTGAAAAGTTGAAGTATGGTATGCTAGGTGTTTGAGGAAATGCTTGTGTGAATATTTTTACTAACATTGTTTTGTTTGTTATTTGTGTTTGTTTGTTTTTGTTGGATTGTTTACTTGTAATTGGTTTTGTGGATTTTTCCTAGGTAGTTTATGATCACTCGATCAAAGGCTAGAGAGCTTGAGGCAAGGAAACTTCAAGAAAGAAGAGCACATATTCAAATTGATTTTGAGATGGCTAACCATGGAGAAGACACGGTTAGGATAGAAGAGTTGGAAAGGCAACTCGAGTTGATGAAAGCTATGATCAATGAAAGGAATGGTCCGAGTAGACCATTACAAAATCTTTTTCGACCTCAAGGTGAACCGTTAATGGGAGGTTTTCGGTTAGGAGTAAATGCCACGCAATTTGAGATAAAGCCACAGTTGGTCCAAATGATACAAAACAACCAATTTGGGGGGCACATAACCGAGGATCCAAATGTTCATATATCTCGATTTTTGGAGATTATTGATACTATAAAGATCAACCAAGTGCCTCAAGATCAAATAAGGTTGCGGTTATTCTCATTCTCTTTGAGAGATGGTGCTAGGAATCGGTTCGAAGGCTTGGACAAATCAAATATTGTCACTTGGGAAGAGTTGAGAGAGAAGTTTCTATTCAAGTTTTTCCCTCCAAGTTTGACTTTGAAGAGAAGGGCTGATATCACATCGTTTGGGCAAAGATACAATGAACCTCTATACGAGGCATGGGATAGGTTCCGAGAGCTTCTACGAAAATGTCCAAGACATGGTTTCCAGCAGAGTCAATTAATTTGTCAATTTTATGGAGGATTGGAATATGAGTCAAAAGTCTTATTGGATGCATCATCCAGGGGAGTGTTTCTAGATCTCGAAGAAGAAGAAGCATGGAGGATGATTGAGAGAATAGCTGCAAATAATTGTCAATGGTCAAGAGGACGAATGGAGTGTAAGCCAGTAAAATCAATGAGGAAGGAAAATGAGATAGAAGCTTTAAGAGAGCAAATGGCTTCTATGCAAGAAAAAATGGACAAGTTGATGAACAAACTAGAAGGAAAGGAACATGTGTATAGAGGAAATGTACCTTTTAAAGAGGACAAGTGGAAAGAGTGTCGAGAGTATGAACCATATAGTGGGGGAAGTGCAAGGAATTCACGGCAAGAGTTAACTCTACCTTCACAAACTTATTGGAATGAACCAAGAAATGTGTACTTGGAAGAAGAGGAAAGAATACCAGAAATTGAAGTGGACGTAGAATGGACGTGTGAGAAAAATGTAGAAATGTTGGAGGATATCAAAACACAAGTTTCGTGTATCATGAATCAATTGATTAAGGAAGAAAATAGTCCTTTATAGGAAAAGTGTAGAGCCATCACAACAAGGAGTGGGCATTCTTATGAAGGACCGAAACAATAAGAATATGAAGCAGAAAAAGATAATATTGAAGTAAGCACTAAAAAGAGAGTTACTTTCAAGGAGGAAGAAGAAGTCACTCCAAAGTTGGTAAAGGAGAAAGAAGCAATGGGGGAGAAATCTGTGGATAAAGAAACCGCACCTCGTATGCCTTTTCCTCAACGATTCGAGAAGAGTAGGAAGAATAGGAAGTTTGCTCGATTCTTAGAACACATGAGCAAGATTCAAATAAATCTTCCTTTATTAGAAGTTTTGCAAGAAATGTCGGGGTACATGAAAATGTTGAAAGAAATGTTTACTCAAAAGAGTAAGTACGACATTGGAGAATATGAGACGGTGAATCTTTTTGAGGAATGTAGTGTCGTAATTCAAAGGAAGATGTCTTTTAAACGGCAAGATCCAGGGAGTTTTACGATTTCATGCATAATTGGGGGAATGGAAGTGACTGGAGTTTTATGTGATTCGGGGGCTAGCATCAATTTGATGCCTTACTCTTTGTTCAAGAAATTGGAAATAGGAGAAATTAAGCCAACTACTATGACCCTTCAAATGGCGGATCGTTCTTTGTCGTATCCAAAAGGGATTGTAGAAGATGTGTTAGTTAAAGTGCGTGACTTTATATTTCCGGCTGATTTTGTGATACTAGATATGGAGGATGATGGTGATGTTCCTTTGATTTTAGGGAGGCCATTTTTGTCTACCGGAGGAGCATTGTTTGATATGAAGCATGGGCAGCTAACTTTTCAATTTGATGATAGGAAGATCACTTTCTCTTTTCCGGAAGCGATGAAGAGAAGTATGGAAGATGATGGAGAAGGGAATTGTAGCATGGTAGAGGTAATGCAAAATCCGGATTTTACAAAAAGAGTTGAAAGTGAGCCATTGGAAGAGATATTACAAAATTCTTACTATTCAAAAGATGTTAGTAGGGATGAAGAAATAAAGGAAGACATTGTTGAGTATGTTCGAATTCTAGATAATTTTCCCATAGATATGTTGAATGGGGAAGTTAAGTTCTTGGAGTTGAGAACTAAGAAGGAGGAAGATGAAGCTAAACGAAAGAAGATGGAAGTTAAAAATAGAGCTCCAGAAGTAGAATTGAAGAAGTTGCCGAATCATTTAAAATACGCCTTTTTGGGTGAGGATGAGACTTATCCAGTAATCATTTCTACAAAGCTTTCAAGTTGTGAAGTTGAGAAGTTACTTCGGGTTTTGAGGATGCATAGGTCGGCTATTGGGTGGCAATTGTCTGACATTAAGGGGATAAGCCCAGCCATTTGTATGCACAAAATACTTCTTGAAGAGACAAGTAAACCTAAGAGGCAACCTCAAAGAAGATTGAACCCGATGATGCAGGAGGTAGTGAAGAAAGAAGTCCTTAAGTTATTGGATAATAACATCATTTATTCTCCAAGTGATAGTGAGTGGGTGAGTCCGACGCATATGGTACCCAAAAAAGGGGGATTTGAAAAAGTAGTAAAGGAAAATGGGGAAGAAGTGATGGAGAGACCAACCAAAGGATGGCAGTTTTGTATTGATTATCGTGCTTTAAATTTAGCCACATGTAAAGATCATTTTCCATTATCATTTATTGATCAAATGTTTGATCGTCTTGCAGGTCATTCTCATTATTGCTTTTTGGATGGCTATTCGGGGTACAATCAAATCATGGTGGCACCGGAGGATCAACATAAAATAGCTTTTACATGTCCTTACGGGGTTTTTGCTTACCGAAGGATGCCTTTCGGACTTTGCAATGCACCGGCAACTTTTCAAAGGTGCATGATGGCCATCTTCCATGGACTTATTGAGGAAATTATGGAGGTATTCATGGATGATTTTTTGGTATTCGGTAGTTCTTTTGATACATGTCTGAAAAATTTAGAAACTGTTTTGAGTAGATGTGAAGAGACGAATCTAGTTCTTAATTGGGAAAAATGTCATTTTATGGTTTGTGAAGGGGTGGTGTTTGGACATAAAATCTCAAGTAAAGGCTTAGAAGTAGATAAGGCTAAGATTGTTGTGATTGAACAATTACCCATTCCTAAGACTGTGAAAGGTGTGAGAAGTTTTTTAGGACACGCCGGATTTTATAGGAGATTCATTCAAGATTTTTCAAAGATAACTAAACCTTTATGTAGTTTTCTTGAGAAGGATGTGAAATTTGTGTTTGATGAGGCTTGTGTTTCTACTTTTGAGAGATTGAAAAGGGCTTTGGTGACAGCACCGGTGCTCATTTCTCCTACTTGGAATGAGGAGTTTGTGTTGATGTGTGATGCAAGTGATGTTGCATTAGGGGTTGCTCTTGGACAAGTTAGAGACAAAGTTTTTAGGGTAATTGCTTATGCTAGCAAGACTTTGAAAGAAAGAATTCCTAGCTTTGGTTTATGCATATGATAAATTCCGTTCTTAGTTAGTGGGAGTTAAATCAATTGTTTATACGGATCATGCAGCTATTCGTTATTTGTTTAAAAAACCGGATGCAAAACCTAGGCTTATCAGATGGATTCTTTTGTTGCAAGAATTTGACATTGAAATAAGAGATAGGAAGGGGTGTGAGAATGTGATAGCTGATCATTTATCTAGGTTAGAGGAACCTGTAAGGGGAGATGACACTAAACTTTGTATCAATGATTCTTTTCCAGATGAACAAGTCCTTTATGTTGCTTATAACACCCCGGGGTATGCTGATTTTTCTAATTTTCTTGTTGCGGGAGTGTTTCCTCCTGATTTGAAGTACCATCAAAGGAAGAAATTCCTTAAGGATGTGAGATTTTATTATTGGGAGGAACCTTTCTTGTTTCGAAGGTGTGCGGATGGTGTTATTCGAAGATGTGTGCACCAAGGGGAGTGGCGACGGATAATAGAAGAATGTCATGCTTCTGAGAGTGGAGGTCACTTTGCAGCTAATCGAACGGCGTTGAAGGTATTATCATGTGGTTTTTATTGGCCTTCTATTTACCGTGACTGCATGAACTTTGTAAAAGCATGTGATAGATGTCAGAAAATAGGGTCGATTACTCATCGAGATGAAATGCCTTCTAAACTCTTTATTGAAGTAGATTTATTCTATGTATAGGGAATTGATTTTATGGGACCTTTTCCCTCATCCTGTGGTTATCAATACATTCTTCTTGTAGTGGACTATGTTTCCCGTTGGGTGGAAGCTATTCCAACGGTTACTAATGATGCCAAAGTTGTGATGAAATTTTTGCAAGGTTTGGTAACCTGTTTTGGAATTCCTAGAGCTTTAATTAGTGATGGGGGCAGCCACTTTTGCAATAAAATGTTGGAGAATTTATTGGCAAGGTATGGAGTTAAGCACAGAATAACTACTCCTTATCACCCTCAAGCTAATGGACAGACGGAGCTTGCCAATAGGGAAATTAAGTCTATCTTGGAAAAGACTGTTGCTTCTAGGAAAGATTGGTCGAAGCGGCTGGATGATGCCTTATGGGCATATCGTACGGCTTTCAAAACTCCGATTGGAATGTCTCCTTACCAATTGGTATTTGGGAAGTCGTGTCACTTACCGGTGGAATTGGAGCATAAGGCTTATTGGGCCTTAAAGATTGTTAATGTTGATTGGAGGAAAGCCCAAGGGGACCGAGCTTTACATTTGAATGTGATGGATGAGTTTCGCAATGAGGCATATGAAAATTCAAAGATTTATAAGGAGCGGACCAAGAGGTTTCATGATATGCATATACGTGGTAAGACTTTTAATCCTGGTGATTTGGTGCTCCTGTTTAATTCTCGGCTTAAGTTGATGCCTGGCAAGTTTCGTTCAAGATGGTCGGGACCTTTTGTGGTGAAGCAAGTTTTTGATAATGGCACTTTGGAATTAACACGGGATAATGGACCGTCCTTTAAGGTTAATGGGCATCGAGCTAAACCGTACTATGTGAATGATGGTCCCCGTACAATTTTGGAAATTTCTTTGCTCGATCGTCAACCGCCTCTAGCAGACTAAAGGGAGTGCGAGTGCACTGGGTACCTTTTTACAAACTTAGTCTCACTTGACTAAGTTTGGGGGGAGTGGTCGGTATCCGGTGCTCTCTTCTGGTTCACTTCTCTTATCTCTATCCTTATCTTTAGTCTAGTTTAGATTTAGTTGTTGAATTTGAAATAACATTGTTCTTCGATATGGTTGTAATTCGATATTGATATACTCTTGTGAGGATGGAAGTTGATTGATTTGCTTTTATTTTTATGGAATGTTTTGATGAATTATGGCGAGCTTGCATGTGTTTAATTCTTTCTATTTGGTGAAAAGATAATAGCATAAATGTAAACCGAGTATAGGCCGAAACCTTACAGCAGCACAGGGGCATACCCCAGGGATAAAAACAGACACCCGAGGTTCACAAACAGTGTGACCATCGGGACAATCAATCTAACCCTGCAAATACAAGTACACGGGGCATACCCCGGTAGAAAGATGACATCTAAGCACACTATAAGGTGACCAGCCCGACAATGGCCCAAATCTCACACCTACAGAGATAACCCAACAGAAATCAACCACCCAAAACGATCATACCGATAGTAGTCCTAAGTCCGAAAGAGAAATGCCATCCTAACCAGGTCAGCACGACATCCCCCTTCATCATACTCAAAACCAAGCGATGTAGGCATACTAACTAGGTCAGCCCACCCACATCACACTATCGATATGATCACAAACCAACAGAAAACACAGAAAATGCTTTCTATTTGGTTTTGGTATGTGGATGTATAATGGTAGAAAATGAATGTTGGTGCTAGTGGATTAATGTGTTAATTTTTGTTGAAAGATTGGTTTGTGGTAAGATGGTGGACATGAGAGCTTTATTGGTTTTATTATGCTCAAATTGTTTGGTGGTGTTGTATTGTTGTTTAGTAGGTGCAAATAAGGAATGGAGAGCGGTGGTCGTGTCTACTGATGGGTAACGCTTTCTATCGTTCCTCTTACCATTTAGTTTCAAATTGAATTGTTTTGGCATGTAGAATGTTAGTTAGGTTGTTGTGTGCTTGTCGTGTGTGCATGATGAACCCAAATGCGAATTGGAGATTTGAATCATGATCTACTTTGTAAGGCTAAAATTTGCTTCGACCAATGATAGGGCATAATCTAGTTGTTAAGGTGTGCTTAAATTGAACTTTTAAATTGCCGAGTTTTGTGCGAGGATAATGCCTGGGACTTGACAAAAGCCGAGAGTTTTTGAGCTTTGATATTGTCATATTCTTTTTGATTGTGAGTGGCAAGTTTGAGAGCACAAAATCAAGAACTTGAATATATTCTCTATCTATTGGGCATGAGTTTGGTAACTAAAAAATGATCTTAGGCCATCGATTCTTAGTTCCTCCTTTCACTTTGGAAGTATAAGGTTGTTGATATCATATTTTTTGTCGTTCATACCCTTATGTCCCGTGATTGTGCTTAAATGGAGAATTTTCTTTGAAAATATTAGGACAAAACTTGGGGAGAATGAGTGTATGAGGGTGAATACGGAGATGAGAGTGGGATGGGAATCGTTTGGAAATCTTTAAGTTGTGATTTGAGGCAATAAAAGTATTGAGTGTAGGATTGATTTGAATCCTAGAAAATGGGTACCAACAAAAATTTGGGTACTTAAAAAAAAAAAAAAAAAAAAGCACCATGAGTGAAAAAAATGAGGGTGCTAGAAAAAGAAAATGAGAAAAGAAAGAAAAGAAAAAAAAGAAAAAAAAGAAAGGAAAAAAATGTATGAGAATTGTGATTGAAAAGCCTCAAGGTTAGAAGTGGATTGAAGAGAATAAGTTTGGGGATTTTGGGATTTGGAGAAGTTCGTCACTTTAGCCCAAAACCACCTACCTTTTAGTAAGCCACATTATAACCAAAAACAAAGACCTTTTTGATTTTAGGAGCCAACTCGTTGTAGTATAGTAGTGAGAATTGTTTCAAGCCTATGGAAATTGTGCTCGATATCTTGTGAATGTGTGAATTCATCAAACCCTAAACACGTAAGGGAGTGCTTTCATTTCTTTATCCAATATTGATGAGTGGTTTGAGTCATTAGCATTAACCGTGTCACAAAGTTAGGTGATAATCTCGTTCGATAAGAGCATGCCAAGATGACTATGATGAGCTATGAGGTTGTTTGATGAGGTTTATTGATTGCTTTACTTTGTTTTGATTGAGGACAATCAAAGGTTCAAGTTTGGGGGATTATGATATGTGTGTAAAATGACTTATTTTTCGATGTGTGAGCATGCATGTTTGTGGCCATTTTACCCTCATATCATATGTTTTTATCGTTCTATTATTTTGTTTTTGTGTTTTCGTGTTTGAAATGATGTAGGATACATTTTGAGCATAATATAGCGTATTTTGGAGAGTTTTGGAGGAAAATCGTCCAAGTATGAAGTCCGAGGAGGCTATGTTCGCCCGAGCGGTGCAAAAGGAGGAGTTTCAGGAGCTTGGAGGAGTTGCCCGGCCGAGCGGTGTGCAGGCTCGGCCGAGCCGTGGAACAGAGACTTCGCTCGGACGAGCGAGGCAGGCTCGGCCGAGCCAGGTCGGGCTTCCCAGTTCCCCGTGGATCTTATGGAGGTTCGGGCGAGCCAACTTCAGCTCGGGCGATCCGAGGCCCTACTAGCTCGTTTATAAAAGGGAGAAAATCAATTAAATGAAATACTTTTGCCCAATTTGAGAATAACCGTCACGAACTTCCATCTAGATTCATCTCTACACTTCCTTCCCCAATTGAATCAAGGAGAACCAAGGAACATTCCATCGTCTTGGTGGAATTTGAAGAAGGAGAATAGGTGGATTGGATTCAACGAAGGCAATCGTAGAAGATCAATTTGACCTTGAAGCTTTGTAATGTCAATTCTTATTTCTCAACTTGTATTGCTTCTAATTCAAGGTATGATGAATTAAATTCCTAAGTGAGTGTTGTAATATGGATATTGTGATGGATTGAATCTACTATGCTTGTTTACTTTCCTATGAAGGCTTGATTTGCACTTGAGCTTGTTCATACCTATTAGATGTAGGTAATAGCCAATCTATAGGTAGTTGATGTGAAAGTTGCAGCCAATACGCGTACGGAATCGTCGTGAAAAGTGCATAATCATATAGTTTTAGTTCCAATCCATGTGCGGGGCTAGGATTATAGGGTAATAATCGACGGTCGGTTGGTTGTTTGCAACTTTGAGAGTAATCTACCGCTAGTTATCCGTAGCAAGTGACTAGCGAATATAAGAGTCGATTGCTCAACTTCATAGGAATTAAAATCCTTTTACAACATAGCTAGATTTAATTTGGATCAATTGAAGTTTACAAACACTCACTTTCTTATAAGATTGTTGGACTTGTTACTCTAATCTACCCAAACATTTGATAAAAGTAAGTGATTGGTAAAGTTTGCAAATTGTTGAATGCTTGATTGTGTGCATTTGTAGTTTAGTTTGCAATTCATAGCTTGATAGATAAAGAAAATCAACGACAATTGTATTGCCTAGCTATTAATACACCTACATATGAGTAAATAGTTTCCACGAGAGCGAATAGAAAAGAACTCGGATTGATAATTTAACGTGGAATTGTGTGTCACTTCACACGACTGTTAAGTACCTAGCAATGAAGTTGATCCTTGATAGTCTACCCCCCTTGATGGCCGACAAAGCCCTTGACTTTAAGACAGCTAAGGAAATGTGGGATGACATGTGCACTTCCCAGGAAACTGAGCAGATGAGACGCAACAAATTACAGGTAGCTGTAGATAAGTATGAGTCTTTTTCTATTATTCCAGGTGAAACGATACAGGCCATGGAAGAACGGTTCAACACAATCATAGGAGAGCTCAAGAACGTGAACAAGACATATGACAACGGGGAGATGAACAATAAGATAATATCAAAACTCTTCCCAAGAAGTGATTGGTTTGTCAAGATGACGAGCCTAAGTGAGAAGGATCTCAGCAAAATGACGACATCTGAGGTATTTTCTCAACTTAAACTCATGAGTTCATTATACAGCAGTCAAAGAAGAACGAGGCTGCTTTGGTGCAACCTACGTCATCAAATGCTGGAAACTCTGAGAACTTGCGTACTTCGTCAAGAAAGATACTGGCAAGTGGAAGCAGCCAAGAAAGCCATTCCACAACCAAGAGAGATCTGCTCCAGCAACACCAACCAAGGAGGTTCCTTCAACCTCTAGCTCTCAGAATGAAGACCAAAAGATCAATGAGTTGGAAGAGCAGATGAGAAGGCTCCAGAAGTTGATGATGGAAGCTAAGACCGAAAAGGAAGCAAAGATTGCTTCAATCCAGCGCCCATCAGAAAGGAAGCCCAGGACATGCTTCTTGTGCCAATCTCCTGATCATCTAAAGCATGAGTGTCCAAGGGTGAGTCCAGAAGAAAGGGAGCGCCTTCGAAAAAGGTTTGAGCGAAGAGTTGTCCGAGCAGTGACCAAGGCGTTGCTGACAAGGACCGAAGTACCTGATATCCCGGATAACGAAGAAGAATATTATCCATCCGATGAGGAAGAAGAAGCCATGATGGTGCTGATGGCAAATATTGTGGAGGAAGATGAAGCAAATGTTGATGCTAAGCAACCTGGTGAATCGACTCTAGCAGTCGACAATCATGAGGTATCCTCTACTAGCATTTCTAGCTTAGCAATCATGCATGAATCGGAGGAATCTTTTCTAGACTCTGAGGATGATTATCTTACGAAGCTTTCCATTGAATTTTCTAAGATGTATGAAATCAAGAATCCAATCGTAGGAAAGAATGCCTCACTAAAATTAAAAGTTACATCTTTGACCGAGGAAGTCGAAAGACTAAGGTCTGAAAGTGAGAATTTTTTGAAACTCAAGGCTGAATTCTCCACTCTTTCTTAAAATTTTAAAAATCTTGAAAAGGAGAATTTAACTTTGCAAAGCAAAGCTAATGAAAAGTGCATTTGCGCGTACATGACGAGCAAGGATGTTTTAAATAGCCTTGTCAGCCAACAGAGATGTCATTATGACCGATCTGGAGTTGGGCATAGTCGTAGCAGCAATAATGAGACTTCGAAGTGGAAAAGGAACGTTACTTTTGTTTCTGCTGGAAAATTGTTTGTTGATGATAAAGGCAAAGATAAGATGATTGTTGAGTCATCCACTGCTAGGCAAAATGTTAAGCTGGATGCTAGGCGTAATGCTCAGCTGAATACTCAGCAGAGTGTTAAGCAGAATGCTCAGCAGAGTATCAGGATGAGTGGTAGATCTCAGCAGAACACTTACCGTGTGCCTGCTAGACAGACTTACTCAGCAGAATCTAGGATGAGTGCTAAGCATTATGTTCCTAATGCTAGGAAGCCAAATCCTATATTTGCTAGGGGCAAGCAGGTTAACTACCATGTAGTAAGACCTCAATATCATCAATACACACCACATAGGAGGAACACCTATGTGAGGCCCGAGTCCAAACACCTTTCATTTAAAAGGACTGTGAAGGCTAAGAAGATCAGCACTCCACCTCATGCACGACACGTTAACATGCATATCGAAAGGTCGAGAAGGTTGCTGATGGTGACATCAAGAAGAAAATTTTGAGAATCACCAAGATGTGGATTCCGAAAGGAACAATGGTTCACGCTAATCCTGCAGGACCCAATACTAAGCGGGTACCTAAATCAACTTGATTTCTTTTGCAGGAACAGAATCCGAGCGCTAAGACATCAAGAATGTCAAATGAGTGGATCCTTGATAGTGGTTATTCAACACATATGACGGGGCAAGAAGATTTATTCACAGATCTTCAAAGAGTATGGCCCAAGCATTATGTTCGGTGACAACAGTAAAGGAAGAATAATTGGACGAGGATGCATCGAGCAGAATGGACTTCGCGTAGTGAATATTTCCCTCATTACAAATCTCAAGCATAATCTCCTAAGCATCAGCCAGTTTACTGAAAATGGGTACAATGTTTATTTTATAAGTACTGGTTGTGAGATTGTTGATAATGTTACAGGAGAAGTGAAGCTAAGAGGCATCCGCAAGGGTGGCCTATATATTGTTGATTGGCAAAGCGGTCAACAACATTCATGCTTCGTAGCATTGAACAAAGAGGAGACGAATTAGTTTTGGCACAAGAGGTTGACGCATCTCAATTTCAAAACCATCAACCACCTCGCCAAGCACAAGCTCATTGAAGGATTGCCCGAAGAAACCTTTCGAAAGGAAGGTGTGTGTAAAGCTTGCCAACAAGGGAAGCAGACAAAGGCATCTTTCAAGTCAAACCCGGAAAAGGCCACATCAGAGAGGATCTTTGAGCTCTTGCACATGGATCTATTCGGTCCAGTCACTCCACCCACTGTAAGCAAGAAAGTTTATACACTAGTGGTTGTTGATGACTTTTCTAGGTACACATGGGTTCGCTTGCTAAGGACCAAGGACAAAGTCAAGATCCTACTACCGGAGCTAATTCTTAAAGAGCAAAATAGCAAAGAGATCATGGTGAAATGGATCAGATCGGACAATAGAACCAAATTCTGCAATGGAATCTTGATGAATTTTTGCGCAGAAGCCAGTATTGGTCAATGGAAGTCCATTGCTAGGACTCCCCAGCAGAATGGATTAGCAGAGGGAAGGAATAAGACACTAAAAGAAGCAGTCTGGTCCATGCTTGCTGACTCTGGATTGAGTGGAAAGTATTGAGGAGAAGCCGTGATGACTGCATGTTACACTCAAAATAGGAGCGCAGTAAATGGCAGATTCAACAAAACTCCTTATGAAGTGTAAAATGGTCGTAAGCCTTCGATCACTCACCTTCGTGCTTTCAGTTCTACATGTTATATCCATAATAATGGGAAGTCAAAACTTAACACTTTTTTGCCTAAGTCTGATGAAGGTGTTTTCCTAGGATATGGACACCCTTCTCACAAAGGCTATCGAGTGTTAAATAAGACAACTCAACTCAAGAATCTTCAATCATTGGGATACCTTCCAATCTTGGAAGCATCCAGCAATCAATTCTCTGAAAAGAGATTGACTAGGACGGGCATCTAGCCAAAATCGAAGGAAAGTTCGGAAGAAACTCTAAAACTTCCAAAAGTAGTAAAGGCGAGTTTTACAAAGGTGTGCCCTTGAGTCAGCCAGAGCTGCGCCTAAAAAGAAGAAGGATAACGGAGGATAGCTGTGCAGGAGCTGGCTCGAAAGTTCACCACCTGTTGCACATGTTGGCGAATCCTTGTATTCTGATATATTTTTAGTGGAATTCTTAGCATTTCGGCTAAGGAGTGGACGTAGATCTATTGGATCGAACCACTATAAACTCTGTGTCTCTTACTATTTTATTGTTTCCTGTTTGGATTTGAAACCTAGTAACTTCAAGTTGCTAGTGTATATCTTGAAACAATCTAATACATACTTGAACTTAAAGCTAAACATTTAGAGAAGAGTAAGTACAAGATAAGATTTAAGAACTTCCGCTGCATTTTGTGTTTCTGTTTAAGCACGACGACTCTGGTAAATCGGGACCAACACCTATGAATGTAGAATACCGCATTATAGGGTCTAATTGAAACTTACACTTGCATGATGTTTGAGTGGATTGAAGTTGACTAAGGAAGAAATTTTTGAACCCAAGTGAGATTTGAGCCTTATTTTTGTTCATGTGAGATTCGCATGTATGTTTTGATTTCTCTAGAAATTGCTTTTGTTCTGTTTCGAGATTGTATAGTGTGCATAATGATAGAAAATGATCTTAGGCCATCTTTGTTAGCCAAATTATCCCAAACACTGTCCCTTATAAAAATTTATCCTTTGTAAAGCCCCTTTGAGCCTGCTACTTTTCTTTCTTGTCTATGAGTTAAGAGAAGCGTTGTAGTTTTGTCTTGTCTATAAGAAGTACTATAAAAAGGTGAATTGTTTCTTGTCTATAAGAGTTGAGTGAAATAAGGCTAGATTGATGCTTATTGTTCATAAGTAACCTTTGAGTCCTTGGTTTATGTACTTGTCTATGAGTGAAAACTTGAATTCCTTCTTGTCTATAAGTTGAGGTGAAACAAAAATTGTAAGAGGATGAGAAATATTTCATTGGTGTACAAAAGAGGGTTGGGCTCTAAAAAAAAAAAAGAATGTTTGTGTCCTTATAAGCTCAAATGATTACATAAAATTCTTAAGAGCATAAAAGGATTAGAAAAGAAAAAAAAAGAGCCTTGGGTTGTGTTGGAAATATTAGGATATTGGTGGATGATGAAAAGATAGTGGTTGGATGAGTTGAGAGTAGCGAACTCAATTGGTTTAGTCACTTGGCCATATTTCTCTACCTTTCACAAAAGCCTACATTACAACCTTATCAAAAGTCCTTTTTAATTCTTGAATTATGAGCACATTTGAGCAGTGGAGATTCTAGAAATTTTGTAGGCCTATGGTAGAAATTTCTTCAAACATGTTGTGAGTGCTTTCATTGAAACCCAAACACTTGTGTGAATGAGCGAAACACTTCCTTGTGAGTCTTCCGAAGTTGATGGATTTCTTATCTCTTCCAAACAGTTTGTGTAATGTGAATTGATGATCCTTTGATTGTGATGAATCTTGTGAGGCATTGCACTTTCAACTACTTGAGATTTCTTTTCTTTCTTTTCTTTGATTGAGGACAATCAAGTATTCAAGTTTGGGGGGTTCGATAAGCTCATATTTATACTCAATTATCAATATTTTTATCCATTGTTTCAGTGCAATTAATTTATGTTTTTACTTATTTTTGTGCATGAGACTGTTTTAGAAGATGTTTTGCCCTTGGTGGTGAGTTTTGCAGGTATTTAGGGCTAAAAAGAGGTGAAATGATGAAAGAGCCGAGTTACACTGAGCTTCCACTTTGATTGACGCATGGGAAGTTGACCAAGTTGGAAGACGAAGCAAAAAACCCAAAGCAGGACCTCTGTGTCGATCGACGTGGTGCATGTCGATCGACACGGAGGTCGGATGTTGATCGGAGGCAAGGCAGAAGAAGGAAGCTCAACATGTGCAGACATGCCGATCGACAGGCTCCATGTCGATCGACACAGAGGCCCGAGAAGGAATTTTGTGCCTATTTTGGCAGTTTTTGTTATTTTAGCCCAATACCCAGATTAGGTCTTTTTCTCTCCTCTATAAATAGGACTCATTAGGGCATGAATTTGAGACTTGTTATCTCTGATTTTACACTTAGAATATTGGAGACATTGAAGGTTCCTCTTCATTTGTAAGTTAATTTATAATATGTTTGCTTTATTTCTAGTCATGTTTTGTGGCTAGAACCCTAACAGGTTCTAAGGCTTTTGATATTCTTTTCTAATGCATGTTTGAATGAAATCAACTCAATAGCATGGTTTAATTCCTTGTGATTAATTAATTAAATCTAGAATTAAAGAAGGATCGAGAGATGAGTTTGAATCTAAGTTTATAGTTATCAATTGAAGGACCGAGAGGTGAAAATTGGTATAGGAAGAAGGAATTGAATGCAATTATTTTTTGTCTTAGAAGGAAGAATTAATTTGTAGGATTTAATTAGATAATTATCGATATTGACTAATTTGGTGTTCTTGAGGCCGAGAGGAGATAGTCACTAATTAGTAATCTAGGGTTTAATTGCCTAACCATGGAATTTGATCCACTTGAATCTTAATTTATCCCCATTGCTGAGTTGATGAATTTGCCTGTTGATGATTAGAATTTCTGCCCTAGGATCTATGTTTTCCTTTAATTGTTTCAAAACCTTTATTTTCTCGCATTGTCATCTTTAATGTTCAAAACAAAATCCCTTTTCTATTTCCTCAAATTCTATGTTCTAGGAATTATAGCTAGTACTTTGGATAGTTCGTTGCACAATCCCTATGGATACGACCACCTTCGGGTGTATTTATAAATTTATTTGCTCACCGTTCCTACGATTGTCAACCTTCATGGTTCGAGGTGCACGAGCTGCCCGAGGATGGCATAGTGCGATTTGCAGATCGCGTAGCCCAATCATTAGCTGATCGGCTCGTGTAGCCACTGGCATATCGCTTATGCAGCCACTAGCAGATTGGCTCGTGGATCCACGTGCAGATCGCCTCATGGATCCATTGGCGCAGCGACTTGTGCATCTATTGGCGGATCAACTTTTACAACCATTAGCAGATTGCATGATTGATCCAGTGGCTCAGCGACTTATTCAGCCAGTGGCAGATAGACTCATGCAGCCAATGGCTGATCGCGTGGCTCAGCAGATTGTGGAGCTGGTGGCTTCCAGGGTTACTCAGAGGTTGAGGGTCTTCATACAGGACCTCACAGATACTCTTCTTTGTTTCCCGAGCAGGAGCAAGAGCCGGACCCGGACCTCACCTTTCCCCTATTCTAATGGATTTGGCTCTACCGGCCCCACCACCTCTTTCACCGTTGGCCCCACCACCTCTTCCACTGCCGACCCCAACACCTCTACCACTGTTAGTGCCACCCGCCATCTTATTGGGGGGTCCGAAGATGTTATCAAATTATCTATCTTACATGGAGGATCTGACGCAACAAGTGAGGGTGCTTGGAATGGGTATGATTTTGAGTAGGTCGTTGTATTTCCGGCCACTGAATGACCCGAAGGAGAATATTTTAGAAGATGTAAATGTATAACTACTAGTTGTGAATTATTTGAATATCAACTTTATATTAATACGTTTTTTGTGATATAAGCTTTTGCAGGTGTATGTTCTCATGACACGAGACCTGATTGCCAGTGGTGACAGCTCTCTTGATGATGGTGTTAAACCTGAGAGCACTATCATATTAGACCCCTCTTTCTTTGTAAGTAATGTAAGTTGATTTATTTTTATTTAATTCTATAGTTTTCATTTCATTTCTAATTATATATTTTATGTGCAGGATCGTATCTTGCTTGAATGGAAAAAATGCCACCCAAATGAAGGAAAAGAGTGGGGGATTGTGCCTCATGATGATTATGCTTGGTGGGACCCTCATGTCGATTTAGTGAAAGTTGTCCAGGGTCTTGATGGAATGGTCGACTTTAAGAGTTGGTCCAAGGCAAAACATGTAAGTGACAATTTTTTAGATTAAACTGTTCTTTTTGTTTTCATATTAAGTTTAACTGTGTTGATTTGCATTTTAGGTCATTGTGATTGTCCATTTGTACGGGCACTGGGTCACTCTATGGATTGATCTCCATAGGTGGCATGTTGAGTTATATGACTCATTGTTCCATGCATTAAACGATCCATCTGACCCAGTGCTCCATGAGAAGTGGGACCGGGAACTGCAGCCACTTCTTAGATTACTTCTCTGTGTCCTTGATGCTGCCGGTACTAAAACGCGGCCATTCCTCCTCGTGTAAGGATCAGTGGGCATTTACCTCTGATCAAGGATGCTATTGAGATGCCCAAGTAGGAGGATTCACACAGTTACGGGGTATATGCTAAGATTTTTGTTGATAGAATAATTAAAAAAAAAAGAAGGCTTGAATCGATACACTTACTCATTCCTTTACTGTTCATTATAGGCAGTATGTAGGTTCTAGGATAGTACATTGGTGTAGAGAAGCAGAAGCTCGAGAAGCTGAATCCTTGTAGTACTATTTGTATTGTTATCGTAAATTATATTTTATTAATGTTGAATTTAAATTTTGGTGTATTTTTTTATTGATTTGAACTGCACAGATGATTATACAGGAATAAATGGATTTTTTTGAATTACAGAGCAGGCATTTCGAGACGACTAAGTCCATTTCAAGATCTCGATATGTACATTTTGAGATCTCGAAATGGCTTTAGTCGTCTGATATGTGTGTAATTTGTACTGTTTTTGGAGTTTGAATTGAATGATTTGATGAGGATTAGGTGCACAAATCACACACATATCTTTTCTTTTCATTGATTTTCCTTCACTTGGTGTTCTAGAGTTGTTTTGAGTGTGCAGGACATAAAACGTGTTAGAAATTCGAATTTTGGAGCGAATTTGTGGCTAAGGACGAAGTGAATTCCGTTCGGGACACATATGTCTCGTTCGGGACAGAAAAAGGAAGAAAAAGATGAACCACAAAGTCTGTCCCGTTCGGGACATCTCGGTCCCACTCGGGACCCATGCTCGGGAGGCTTCATTACGTTCGGAACTCGGAATTTTGGCGTGATTTGAGGAGAGGAAAAATGGGAAGCCGTAGCCCGTCCCGTTCGGGACCAAGCTATCCTGTTCGGGACCAGTCGGGAATTTCCAGCGAGATTTTTCTTCCATCCAGCTCAGGATGGAAGTTTTCAAAGGAAGATCCCGTTCGGGATCGAATTGCTGGGGCTACGGATTTCTCAACTATAAAAGGCCAAGGGGTGTCACAAAATAAGGGTTCGACTCTTAAAAACCCTAGAGAGAAAAAGGCATGAAAGAGAAGCAAAATTCACGTCTCAAGGCTAGGAATCGAAGGTGGAAGGAAGTCTTGGAAGCTAGAATTGAAGATTCATCTTAAAAACACTAAGCTTTCTTGTTTTCTCTTTCTCTTCTATGATTCAATTTGGGATTTTGATGTTTTTCATTGTATTCATGAGTAGCTAAACTCATTGTTGAGGATTTGGATGTGATTGGGATTGATTTGAATATTGTTTGGATTTGAGTAATTGATGTTTTCAAGGGTTTGATTATTATTGGGAGTTGAATTTGTATTCCTTTCATGCTTGATCACCATGTGTTGGAAATTATGCCTCAATGAACTAACTTAATAGGTTTGTTAATTAGAGGGGTTTGCAATAATAATTAGGTGTTGTTTCACTTAGAAGATAGGTGAATTGGCATCTAGGTTATGAAATTCTTGAGCTTCTGGGAGTTAATCGAGATTAATACACCTAGACTTAGGTTGAGATCGAGATTAATCTACGGTTGTTGCACCGGTACTAAGGGTAATAACTAGAGTTAGGTGAATTAACCCAAATTATTCAGTGAAATTGGTTCGTAAGGTTAGCAAGTCCAAACATATTCATAATCTACTCTAATCCATCCTATGTCCTCAACTATTCTCTCTTTGGTAATCTTAAGTCAATTATTTGGTATTTTATTTAATTGTTACATTAATCTTTAGAATTTTAGGTAGTTTATAATCGATCATTCAAAGTCATTTTATTGCGTCTAGATATTAAGTTCTATAATCAATACCTTTTACTTAAACAACGGGCGAATTGAGTCTTCGTGTTCGATAATTTTTACTTGATAAAAATACTGCATCATCGTCTCGAAATTGATTTAATTCAAAATTAATCTTAAATTAAGACATTATATCATATAAACATATATTACTTGACATGTATTTAACAATTAAAACTTCTTTTTATATAATACATTCTACATTTGAATCAATTCATACATAGGATGTTTCTATTTTTTGAAATGTTCATATCTTAAACTAAGACATTATATTATATAAAAATATATTAATTGACATGTATTTAACAATTAAAACTTCCTTTAATATAATACATTCTACATTTGAATCGATTCATACATTGGATGTTTCTATTTGAAATGTTCATATCTCATTGATGTTTGAATAGGATGAAGTTGAAGTAGTATCATATAAAGTAAACATCTTGATAATGAATGAACTATTGCAAGTTTCTTTGTTATTGAATAAAAAAAATGCTTAAATGAATGTTTTCTAAGTTGATTATCCTCGAAATTTAGTGAATTAAACATTCAATTAGCCAATAATCATCCCAATCGAGATCTTGAAATGGATTTCGAGACCTGTCGAGACAACAATTGAAATTGTCTTGACTCAAACCCTAGAAATCACAAAATGAGCATTTTGAGATCTCAAAATGCTCATATTGAGATCTCGATTTATTTTAAAATTAGAATTTTCAATTTATTTATATAATATTTAAATAAAATTAACGTTAAAAAAATCAAATCGAGATCGCGACTTGTATATCAATATCTCGATATACTGTTGGGATTGTATACTGAAAGCATATATGATTAAGTGTTTTGTACACTGGTCTTCATATATGTGTTGCTACAACAATACGTGATGTCTGATGAAACAAACATACAACGGACCATAATATCCTATTATCTCGCCTATAGGGATGACCAAATGGTGTGTAGGAGATCACAAAGGATCATATGAGTCGTTTGACCTAGCGAGATATAAACAGTATCACAACTGAGACAGTCCCGGGATAGGCTGTCGGTCTAAGCTGCGGCACATCGGTTCATAAGTGAGCTTAATCTAGCTACTTGATGTGTCGGTACATGGTTATGTATTGATGGGATCAACAGTGGGATGTGTCATTCTCATTGACATATGAATGAGCAGATCCATAACATACTTCCTATGATCTTAAACCTAACTGAAGGATAAGGGGCACACACAGATTGACCACACTTTGATTTACCAAGGTGGCGAGTCTTACATGTACTCTAATACTCGTATTTTGGGTGTTGGCAATTTGTGTGTGGTCTGCTTAGGCTGGACGTTTGGGTAAGCATATCCGTTTCAGGATGGTGACATTCCCTGAGGAGCTCACAAGGTTCATTATGCTAAACCCTGCAGGTTGAATTATTTAATTCAGGCATAAGTGAAAAGGAGTGAGTGGAATTACTCAGGAAATAAGAGATTAATTAATTATGGTTGATTGTCATAAGCTAAATTAATTAATGACTGTCTAAAACCTTAAATATGTGGATCATGTTAGTTTGGTGCAACCCGTTCCTAATAACGTGTTAATAAAGGGGTGAGTCAGCATTGTTACCGTGGTGAAGGTTAAAACAATGTTTATTAATTAATTACATTCTGGGTTGAACAAGAAAGAATTAATTAATAAAGAGGGCACACTTTATTATTTGCATCTGATCCCTGGTCTGGCCCATGAACTGCTCAAGCCCATTAGGGTTAGGTTTTCTCAAACCCCTAACATTATATATATGTCTTCTCTCTATCAGATCATGTTGAGTTTTTAGTATATTGAAAGAATTGAGAGAGAATGGCGGCGGCTGATCCGGAGGGAGAGACTGATCGATTTCTCCAAATCTCGGATCCAACTTGGTAGATAATCCTCACCAGATTTCCAAGGAGCAAGGGAACAGATCAGAAGATCAGATCTGTAGGAACAATTGTCCACCGCCATTGTTCAGATTCAGATCCAGATTTACTTCATCGTTTTATTCTCCGATCTAGATATGTAGATCAAATGTTGAAGATCAGGTATTCCTAAATTCCATCCTCTGCAATTAATTTTGTAGGAGCATGCATAGGTTCGCATGGTTTATTTAATTGAAATTTATTCCTGATATCCTAAGAATGATCCTTGGCAAGAATTCATTAATGGCAACTCATGTTGTCCATCGTAGACTCAAACCCTACATATACAAGTCAAGATCTCAAAATGAAGATATTGAGATCGCAAAATTTATTTTAAATTTTGTTAAATCCACCTGAATCCGTATGCAAACCAAAACACCTAAACAGATCAAACAGGAACTCAAAAGTCGTCCAAACATCAGCTACAATACATAAATTCAATTCTATGTCAAAACACCAAAACATCTAATCAATTCATCATAAGCATGCAAATAGAAATAAAGAAATAAAGAAATAAAGCAAGTACCACTACTCACTCATATGATCAACTTCCTCTGGATATTTTCTTTTTGTATGCCCCGTCTGCTGACATTTACTACATGTCTTCGCCCGTCGTCTTCGTGGCCCATCTTGGGGTGGAGGATTGTTCAAATCCACTTCACCAATGGTGATATAAGCAGTGTAGGAACGTGAGTTGGGACCAGGTTGCCGATACCTCCTACATACTTGAGATCTGCGCGTGGTCAAACTCTTAGCACCAGAACGTGCTATACTCATCCTAGGACGGCCAGCCTGTCGAACTACTATCAGCGGTCTCACAACAAAAGATGTTACCTCTGATGGGATTAGCCAATCCGATGGATGTGGCACAGTCATAGACTCATAATGGTGTGATGATATATTTGTAGCAGAGTGAATTGTTTGTAGTAGTGTGGCACGCACTCTGACATCGGCTGCGAATTATATCTGACAATCAAAAAATAAGACACACATGTTATAATAATCTTTAAGCTATTAACTACAAGATATATGCAATTATTAAAGTTCGAATTAACATATTACCTGAGGGTGGCAACCGCATGAAAATATGGAATCTGATCGAGATCGAACTGACGACAGTCATACGTTATGTGCTCTAAGTCGACATTGTAGCTCCTCTGTTGCCCTTCCACCTTATATATGTGTGCGGTGGTGATGCCTTTGACTACAAGATGTCACCCATATTCTATCAACTCTGCTAATTTTTTCATAGCTATGTGTGTCAGAGCATGATCTCTAGACCGTGCAACCGCCCATCGCTCGTGAAACCATCTCTCAACCATAGCTCTATAAGTCTCAAGAAGGGCGCATATGGGCAATCGTCTTGCCCATAACAAATGAGAGTTGAAGGATTCGGCTGCGTTGGACGTCATGAAGCAGAATCGGATTCCAGGGCACTGAGATCTCGACTGACGGTGGACTCCTATATCTTGAAGCCTCTTGTAAGCACCGTCTTTGCTCAGAATCTCCAAAGTAGACATGTTCTTTTGAAATGCATCATGCCTATAACAATAGGCTGCATCTCATAAAACAACACCCACCTGAGGAGCGTACCTCGACATGTTATTCGCCAAGTGGTAGTAGCAAATAACATGTGTAGCATTTGGAAATACTGACTCTACCACATTTTATATGCTCTTGTGCTGATCACCGACAATGATCAGTCCTTTACGGTCTCCAAAGTAAACATGCAAGCGATGCATGAACCACATTCACGACTCATCATCCTCTATGGGTCCGATCTCGATAGCAAGAGGAAATAACTGTTCATTGTCATCTTTCGTCAGAGCAACAAACAACATTCCCTTATTCTTGCCCTTTAGATGTGTGTCATCTACAACGATCACTGGGCGCATGCAGCTGTGAAATGCATCGATGTGAGAAGCAAGTGTTAAAAACATGTGCTTGAACAAACTCTCCGAAGAAGTAGATATATCATACATCGTGCCTGGGTTATGCGACTGTAGCATGTGTAAGTAGCCCGACCTCATCTCATAAAACTTCTCCCACTCGCCGAATATCATTGCAATGGCTATGTTTCTTGCCCACAGGGCAAAGCTGTAATCAATCTTGATGCCGAGCTGAATCAGCAATTCAGACATAATCTCCTTCGGCTTTAGAATAGCGCCCTCCGCTGTTAAATTACTTGAGAAATACTTACCCGAGAAATACTTACCCAACACTCTGCGGGGAGCAACACGATCAATATCTGTCTGGCAGATGTGCATCAGATCACACTTGAATACTCTCCAAACAGTTCCAGATTGTCTTGCACGAAGCATAAAAGGACAACTATTCCCATGCTTGCATCTGAAGTTGAGCCGAGTTCTGCTGGACCTCTCCATGCAGTATTCCAACCGGTGATGCAAGTGATGCAGTCCTACAGCAAGGTCAAATTCATCCTTGCTGCTAAATGTCGCTTCAATGCATAGCTCAATCGAGGTCCAATCTGCGGGCATAATCCTCTCCAAACGCTCAGGAGCATCAACCTCTATTAAAGGAAGCACCCAACTCCTTACTTCTTGATCATGTCGAGCTACAGCCACGGACTGACTCAAGTTATTGTTAGATAGTCCGTACTGATCCATTCGCCTAAGAGCTAGAATCTATTTAGAAAAATCACTGACCAAGGACTCAAACAACCGACTCCGGCCCTCCTCCTTGCCCCTCACCTCCTCGCCTGCCTTCTCCTCCTCCTCCTCTTCATCACAATAACCATCATCATCATCATCAGTAGATTCCGCCTCATACTCATCTACGAAATCATCAGCTAATGAGATGCTAGGATGATGGAGATCTAATTGGCAAGATTTATCAAAATATTTCAAGAATATTTATTGAAGATATGATTGAAGATTTGATTTATCTTGATAAGATTTGGTAGTTAGTTATTTAAGTAATTTTGGACTATACTTTTAGATATATTTTATTTCCTTAGTTTATTAGAATTTGATTTCCTTATTAGATTAGGATTTGATTTCCTTATTAGGATTTGAGTATGCCTATATATAGGCCTTGTTATGGAACAAATAATTCAGTTTTCAATTTAATAATATTCGTGAGTTTTATTCTCCAATTATCTGAAAGCTCTTGAATTTCTGTGGAGTACCTTGAAATTCAATATCGACTAATCAATCGGACAGTCATATCCATTGGTGGTGTCTTCGACTATATCCTTCGTTGTTGGATCAATTCGCTTCTTGGGTCGTAGGAGATTTCAATCTGGACTACGGTACTTGAAGGTTTTTGAATCCAAAAGTGTTGGATCTTTCCCTGTTACCAACCTTAGTTGCTTTCGCGTCGTGTCTGAGTCCATTGTTAAAGTTCCTGGGCTACGATATAAACCTTTCCGACGATGATCGTATCATTTTGGTACCAGAGCCAGGTTGTGTCTTTCTTTTCCTTATCATTTTGGTACCCAGAGCCAGGTCGTGTCCTTCCTCTTCCTTGTCTTTCAAATTTGTGTGTTTAGTGTGTCAAAAGAAATTAAAAAACAATCGAGTCTTGTCTTCTTTCCTGTCGTGTCTTTTGTGTCGTTCTTGATTCGTATATTTTCATGTCTTTGAGTCATTAATTTAGGGTTCTTGTAAGTCAAGATTTGAATTATTAATACTATATCATAATTATTCAAATATTTCCATCCATATCTAGTCAAATCCTTCCTTATCTTTTATTACCTTATTAAAATTCTTCCTTATCCATATTTTTCCTTCTTGATTACCAAGTAATTTGGTAATTACCTTATTCAAATATTTCATTTTCCATATTTTCCTTCTTGATTACCAAGTAATTTGATAATTAACTTATTCAAATATTTCCTTATCCATATTTTCCTTCTTCATTACCAAGTAATTTGGTATTTTTCTTATTAAAAAAAAGAATATACAAAAAAAGAGAAAAAAATTCGTGAAAAAAAAAAAGAAAAAAAAGAGAGAGAGAGAGAGAAAACTATTTTGGTCATAACTTTTGCTACAGGTGTACGATTTCAGTGCCATTGTACTTTTCGGAAACGTCTTAACGAGATCTACAAGTGTCACTTTTTTGTTGTGACTTTCCATGAGAAGAATGGCTAAAATCGAATATGAGAAATTAGATGATGATGCTAGAATTCAGATGAGGTATATGATGAAGTTTTTGAAATTTGATTTTAGAAAGATGGAAAAGGTCAGAGATGGAGATGTTGCATCAACGGCTTGACGCATTGGAAGATGATTATTTGGGCAGCAAAAAGATAAGATATAGACAAGAAAAGTGGGAGACTCTACCAGATAGTTCCTCTCCATTTGATAAGTTTCTGTCAAAGGTGGAGCAGGCGGTGGAGAAGGTGTTGGTGGCAACCAAGTCTCAGTCGTTACCACTTTCTATTCAAGAAATCAAGATAATATAGCAGTTCAGATACCATTCGAGGTTCCTGGTGAAGCAGTGGTGGCAACCCAATCTGAGTCGATGCAGCCAATTCAAGAGACCAAAGGAGAGGGTGTGAGAGTTGCTACATCCTTGTAGAGTCATATTAAAGACATGAAGAATCTGAAGTACCGGCTACACTCTCTGTCATTTACAATCCAGTTATGGGTATCCAAAGCCAGTGTCAAGTGTAGAAGACGACAGAGTCAGAGTGAATGAAGTCAGTTGAGAAGATGGTCGAGAGGAACAAAGTTCAGTCCATTCTTGTGAGGACTATTGGTTTGAAAATAAAGATGCATGAAGAGAAGAAATTGTCAGATTTTGAACATGATTATGTGTCAAACAAGCCAACCAGGGGCAATGTAAGATGGTCAATTGAAAACGGTACAGACGAGGATTTGAGGACAAATCCTTTTGAAGAAGAGGGGAATGATGGAGATCTAATTGGCAAGATTTATCAAGATATTTCAAGAATATTTATTGAAGATTTGATTTATCTTGATAAGATTTGGTAGTTAGTTATTTAAGTAATTTTGGATTATATCTTTTAAATATATTTTATTTCCTTAGTTTATTAGAATTTGATTTCCTTATTAGATTAGGATTTCATTTCCTTATGAAATTTGTTGGTCCCTGAGATCAGAGTCGTCGTGGTAACAGTAAGATATACGCACGAGGTGCAGCGGAATAAAATTAGCGTTTACTTGTAAATGAGATATTCTTGACTCGAAGTTATTAGTCCGATTTGCTTAAGTTACTTCTTGCAGTTATATTCTAGCAACTCCGTTTCTAGGATACGTTATTGTAGTTCACAAGTAATAAAGCAGTAACCAACAATAGAACACAAGATTTATAGTAGTTCGATCAAATGATCTACGTCCACTCCTTAACCGAATCGCTAGGAGTTTCACTAAGAAAGTATACGGTGTACAAAGAGTTGCCTTCCCTGTAAAGCAATCAGCCGTCGTCTGGTCTGTCTGCTCCATGGCTATCTTTCGATACTCCGAACCTTTTAGGTGTGGCTCCAGCTGAGTCAAGGGCGCACCTTCGTAAAACTCGCTTTTACCACGTGTGGAAGATTTTACAAATTCTTCCGAACTATTCTTCGTTTTTGGCTTTAGTGCCCGTATTAATCAATTTCTTCTCGAGAAACTAACTGCTGGATACTTTCTATGACGAAAGAGATCCCAATGATTGAAGATTCTTGAATCCTTCAAGAATTCCTCAGATGAGTGTCAGATGTGTTGTGGAACACTCAAGACATTAAAGGCGTTTTGATATCTCGGTATTATGCCTTTTAACTGGACTGCTCTCTGTTTTTGTCTCTATTTGGAAACTTTCGTGCGTATGTTTGCGTTAGAGAGTGAGCAGCTCCTGCATCTTCTTTTGACTTCCCTTTTATGGTTGTCTTCTCAAAATTTGAGTCGGCAGATCCGTTAGACACAACGGATCTTTCTATTTAAATGCAGGTAGCTTTTTACCAACTTTTCTATCTCCGTAAAGGCTTTTCCGTCCTACTTCTGACAGATCTAATCTTCGCATGTTGGTCAGAGTGGTGGTGTAGTAGTTGAGATTTGCTTTGCTGTGCCTTTATTAGAACGGGATGTTGGATATCTTTCAACATACTTCTGGTTTTGATGCTCAGCAAATGTTCTTCTGCTTTTCTGTTTGCTAACGCCTTTAGCAGCCTGTATCGTAATATCAGATGCTGACTCCTCAACATTCTGTTATCACTGGTTTCCTTTTCCTTTCTTGTTCTTTCTGATGTCTGCTGAGATTCTTTCAAGCAACCTATTCGATTACAACTCGATGTTTACCCTATACAGGACATTACATAAGTTGTTAAGCTATGCAAAGGTTCAGCAATGATCGACCTTCTACTAAGGTTTGATCCAACAAAACCTTTTACATTTTGCTCCTAAAGGTAATTCAGGAATATTTTCCCAACAAAATTAGGATTTGATTTTCTTATTAGATTAGGATTTGATTTCCTTATTACGATTTGAGTTTGCCTATATATAGGCCTTGTTATGGAACAAATAATTTAGTTTTCAGTTTAATAATATTCGTGAGTTTTATTCCCCAATTATCTTAAAGCTCTTGAATTTCTGTGGAGTACCTTGAAATTCAATATTGACTAATCAATCGGACAGTCATATCCGTTGGTGGTGTCTTCCAATATATCCTTCGTTGTTGGGTCAATTCGCTTCTTGGGTCGTAGGAGATTTTAATCTGGACTACGGTACTTGAAGGTTTTCAAATCCAAAGGTGTTGGTTTCAAAATGATACGATTCTCGCTGGGAAGGTTTAGATCGCAGCCCAGGAACTCGAACGAATGGACTCAGACACGACGCGGAAGCAACTAAGGTTGATAACAGGGAAAGATCCAACACCTTTGGATTCGAAAACCTTCAAGTACCGTAGTCCAGATTGAAATCTCCTACGACCTAAGAAGCGAATTGATCCAACAACAAAGGATATAGTCGAAGACACCACCAACGTATATGACTGTCCGATTGATTAGTCAATATTGAATTTCAAGGTACTCCACAGAAATTCAAGAGCTTTCAGATAATTGGAGAATAAAATTCACGAATATTATTAAACTGAAAACTGAATTATTTGTTCCATAACAAGGCCTTTATATAGGCAAACTCAAATCCTAATAAGGAAATCAAATCCTAATCTAATAAGGAAATCAAATCCTAATTTCATAAGGAAATTAAATCATAATCTAATAAGGAAATCAAATTCTAATAAACCAAGGAAATAAAATATATTTAAAAGATATAATCCAAAATTACTTAAATAACTAACTACCAAATCTTATCAAGATAAATCAAATCTTCAATCATATCTTCAATAAATATTCTTGAAATATCTTGATAAATCTTGACAATTAGATCTCCATCATAGAACCACCCATTCGTGTTGATTGTTGTGACTGTGACTGAGGTGCCTGAAATCTAGACTGGTTTTGCTTCAATTTGGTGACCACATATATAACTGGATCAATGCTATTTTCATATAGCATCTGCATTAAATCTTCATCGGTCTTCAGTCCAACCTTCACATGCCTCGAGCCCCAGATATACTGCTCATGTAAAACAAGCAGTAACTAGTAGTGAGGAGATCACAGTGCATGATCTCATGAATCTTGGACAAAATAGCAATGTAGGAGATTCGATCACGCCTCAAACATATTAATTGCTAGTCTCCGCCCACATATCGAGATCTCGTAACAAAATTGAGATCTCGATTTTGTCACGAGATCTCGATTTTGCTGGGTTTTTCCCAAAGTTATCTGCCTATTTTTCACGAACAGTCCTAAAATCACTATATTTTCTAAAAAACTAAGATATACAAGTCGATTCTGAACACATATCATAATAATGCAGAAAACGAATGAAAAATAAGGAAAATGGTTGAAATCTGATGGATTTATATACTGAAAGCATTATGATTGGTATATTATGTACAAGGTCGATTGGTTAATATACTGGGAATCATAAATGTTGTATGTTCATCTCATGTCTGAATTAACAAACATGTGTCGCAAATGCAATTATCCTCTTATCTCGTCGATAGGGAGATCATATGGTGTGTAGAAGATCACGGAATATCGTATGGATCGTTTGACCTAGCGAGATATAAATGGTTATCACAGCTGAGACAGTTCCAGGATAAACTGTTGGTGTAGGCTGCAGCATACGCAGTAATAAGCATCTTATCCTGGATGGCTTGGTATGCTGGTGTGGGGCACACATTGATAAGGACCTAAGTCGGGATCTATTCTTTTATCTGACATTAAAAGAATCTAGATCTCTATGGATTGATGAGATCCTAAGCCTACATGAAGGTACAGAAGTATGTGCAGATTGTGTATTACTTTGAGTTGCAGTGAAAGGCTCTAGTTGAGCTTGTATATCTGTATCTTGGATAATAGCAGTTTATGTATGGTTGTTTGGTACTGGAACTTGGTAACCACATCCAGTATAGGATGGTGACATTCCCTGAACAGCTCAAAAGGTTCGTTATGCTAAGTCCTGCAGGCTAATTAAGTTCAAGCATAAGTGAAAAGGTTTGAGTGGATTGATTCAGGAATATAAGATGTTAATTAATTAAATAGCTTGTTAGAGCTTAAATTAATTAATGAATGTCTGTAACCTTAAATGTGGGGATATACCGAGCCCATGCAACCCGTACCTCAAAACGTGGTAGCAAATAGGTAGGACAGTATTGATTCTCTGGTGGAATGAATCAATATTAATTAATTAATTAATTATATTCTGGGTTGAATATGGGAATTAATTAATTGATAGGCCTTATTTGCTATTTGCATTCTGGTCCTTGGTCTGGCCCATGAAACTCAAGCCCAACAGAAGTCCAGTATTTTCCTATAAATGGGCCTCAGTTCCTCAGATCTCAACACACCACAAAATCATAAGTTGCACACAGCAAACCAGGTTTTGGGAGCTGTGGTGATCAACTAAGATCTGAGAACGAGGAGGAAAATCTGCTTCATGCGTATACGTCTACATGTGTAGCTTACGTATTGAATTTTCACAAGTTTTCTAGGGATTGAATTAAATGAGACAGCCTTATTATAGGGATCAGGTGTGTTCTAATAGATCCTTATATGGGAGGGTTGGCTTTGGTGGTAAGCTAGCTTAGATGTTAGCCAGAGTATAACTCATTTGTGATGTCCCTGCTCAGTAGGATAATATGGTCTTAAGTTAGTCTCCAATTATTAATTTCATTTGCCTAAGGAACCCGGGCATGGATTGGAATTAAAGGACTGAAATTGAAAGATGCAGTCTGGTTAAGTGTTTTGTTGCAAACGTCCACATGTGTGGCTTGCAATAGTAATACTTAGGCAAATTGGAGGAAACATTAATATTGCTTTATCATAAGGTTTCAATATTTAATTGTTTCAATAGTTTGCGACTATGTTTTAATTTCTGTTTTAATTTATTGTTTTCAGACATGTCTTTACCGAATGTAATCAATATCTTAGCACAAAACCATTTAACCGGTCCCAATTTCCAAGAATAGAAACGCAACTTGGATTACTTCCTTGTCGCAGAGGAACACAAGTTTGTCCTTGATAAGCCTCGTCCGGCTGCTCCCACTAATGCATCGACTGATGAGGAAAGGAGCTACTATAACAAGTGGCTCAAGTCAAACAATATAGTGAAATGCTATATGATGACTACTATGTCCAAGGTACTTGCACAGCAGCATCATTCATATGATAATGCTAGTGACATAATGGACTGCCTAACAGCGACCTATGGAGAGTCAGACCGAGCAGTCAGATTCAATCTCATGAAGGAAATCGTGGGAAAGAAAATGGCAGAAGGTAGCTTAGTCAGAGAGCACGTGGTCGGCATGACTCACCTCATGGATGAGCTCACACTGCACGGAGGTGGTATCGATGCGGAAGCGCAGGTTGATATCATCCTCAACTCTCTGCCAAAGTCCTATGAGAACTTTAGACTGAATGCTTTCATGAACAAGAAAGATTACACTCTTAACGAGCTACTCAATGACTTGATGGCAGCGGAATCAGTAATGCAGCCAGAAAAGGTTGCTTTGGCTACTTCTGGTAATCGTCCTGTTGCGCTGGTTGGCAAGAGGCGCAAAGGAATGTTTAAGAAGAAAACCAAAGGTACAACTTCTGGTAGAAAGTAAAAAAGGACACCGGGCATGCCCGCTAGGAGGGACAAGTGTTTCAGGTGTGGCAAGGTTGGTCACTGGAAGAAAGATTGTCAAGTCAGGAAGACTGGACAAGGTGCGTCATGCGTATTTTTAACGGAAACATGTTTAGCATCGATTTCTACCCATTCTTGGGTAGTGGATACTGGGGAGCTACTGACCATGTTTGTTATAATTTGCAGGGGTTCAGGCCGACAAGGCAGCTGAAGCATGACGAGATTACCATCTCAATGGGCAGCGGAGAGCGAGTCTCAGCAGTAGCCATTGGAGATTTTACTTTATGCTTTGAAAACAATGTTTTGATTTTGAGAGATGTTTTATATGTGCCGGTTTTTCGGTGGAACTTAATTTCAGTTTCCAAGTTATTTTGTGATGGATATTCAGTTATTTTTGATAGTGGAGTTTTTATCATTGGTAATAACGGTGTTATCTGTCATGGCAAACTGATTGACTCTCTCTATATCATTGATTGTATGCATAAATCTTCCGTGAATGTTGCAAACTCATCCAATAATAATAATCATTTAAAGAGAAAGTTTTCTTCCGATGAGGATCAAACATATTTCTGCACTTGAGACTAGGTCACATCAATCTAAAGAGGATTAAAAGATTAGCATGCGATGGGCTCTTGGATTCTATCCAAGTGGTACCGCATCAAATCTGTGAGTCCTGTATAGAAGGAAAGATGACGACCAGGCGTTTTAAGGCAAGTCAGTCTCGAGCAGAGAATGTGTTGGAATTTATCCACTCTGACTTATGTGGACCAATGTCCACGCAAGCTCATGGAGGTTATGAGTACTTCGCAACATTCATTGACGATTACTCAAGATTCGGATATGTCTATTTGCTTCGCCATAAGTCTGAATGCTTTGATAAATTCAAAGAGTTTAGGACTGAGGTAGAAAAGAAGCTAGGTAAGACTATCAAGACACTACTACGATCAGATCGTGGTGGAGAATACCTCAGTAATGAGTTCTTGCAGTACTTGTCAGATAATGGGATTACATCCCAGTGGACTGCACCAGGAACCCCTCAACAAAATGGTGTAGCGGAAAGAAGAAATAGAACTCTCTTGGAAATGGTCAGGTTGATGATGAGTTATGCAAGCTTGCCTATTTCGTTTTGGGGATATGCCTTGGAGACAGCGGCCTACTTGCTTAACCTGGTACCTTCTAAATCAGTTCCTAAAACACCTCTGGAACTCTGGTATGGGCGAAAGCCAAGTTTGAACAGAGTGAGGGTTTGAGGTTGTCCAGCATATGTGCTGACAAAGGAACCTGATAAGTTAGAAAGTAGGTGTAAGTTGATGTTGTTTGTAGGATATCCCAGGCAAACGAAAGGTGGTTATTTCTATTGTCCTGAGAATCAGAAAGTCGTTGTCAGTACCAACGCGAGATTCTTGGAGGACGAATATGTAAGAAACCACAGATCCAAGAGTGAAATTGTCGTCCACGAGCTTGAGGACAAAGAAGCAATTACATCAGGAAAGCCCAGTGTAATGGTAAATCCACCTACAACAGGTGACGCTATACCAACACTGCCACTAATGCAAGGTATGGGACCAACGCGTACTGTGCCAACTACTGACACGGCTCAGATGCCTCATCGCAGTGGGAGGGTTATCCACCAACCCGAAAGGTATATGTTCGTGGGAGAGTCTTCTGACTTGATCCTGGAAAATGGACTGGATGATTACCGATCCCTGGACATATGACGAGGCGGTATCTGATAAAGATGCAGACAAATGGCTGATCGCCATGGATTCGGAAATAGAATCCATTACGGCTATGGATGTATACCAGAAAATTGATTTGCCAGATGGTTGTCGAGCCATATGGAGCAAATGGGTATACAAAAGAAAGAAATGAGCGAATGGTGAAATTACAGCTTTCAAAGCAAGGCTGGTGGCGAAAGGTTATAGTCAGAAAGAAGGTGTAGACTATGACGAGACCTTCTCACCAGTAGCCATGCTTAAGTCCATTTGTATACTCCTAGCCATAGCAGCACATAAGGACCTAGAAATCTGGCAGATGGATGTCAAAACCACGTTCTGAATGGGTACCTTAAAAGAAGGTAGGGACATCTATATGCAACAACCAGAAGGTTATGTGCAGAAGGGCGAAGAACATTTGGTCTGGAAGCTAAGGAAGTCGCTGTATGGACTTAAACAAGCTTCACGGTCAGGAAATCTGCATTTTGATGAAGTGATGAAAGCTTATGGATTTTCACAATGCTCAAACGAGAGTTGCGTGTACCGTCTATGTGTCAGCGGAAGCGTGGTGTTCCTTGCACTTTATGTAGATGATAGTCTCCTATTTGGCGATAATGTGGAAGTATTGTCGGGCATAAAGGGGTGGTTATCCGAGCAGTTTCATATGAAGGACCTTGGGGAGGCAGGATACATCCTAGGGGTAAAAGTATAGCGGGAGCACAATAAGAGGATGCTGACCTTGTCTCAAGGATCATATGTGGATACTGTGATTGCTTGTTTCAGCATGCAAACTGCCAAGAAAGGTATCTTACCCTTCAGACATGGCATATATCTTTCCAAAGATCAGTGTCCGGTGACACAAAGGGAGAAAGATGAAATGAGGAACGTGCTGTATGCATCGGCCGTGGGGAGCCTCATGTATGCAATGCTATGTACGAGGCCAGATATCTTCTTTGCTGTAGGCATGGTAGCGAGATATCAGTCTAACCCTGGACAGGCACATTGGACCGCGGTAAAGCACATACTCAAATACTTGAAAAGGACTAGAGACTATTATCTCGTCTATCAGTGTGAGGAGTTGTGCCCTGTGGGTTATACTGATTCGGATTTCCAGGCAGACCGAGATGAAAAGAAGTCCACCTCTGGCTATGTGTTTACATTGGGAGGTGGGGCCATATCATAGAGAAGTGCAAAGCAGAAGTGCATTGCGGACTCCACCATGGAAGCAGAATATGTGGCAGCTTCTGAAGCTTCAAAAGAAGCAGTATGGTTTCGAAACTTCCTTCTGGAGTTGGACGTGATTCCTAAGCTGCCCAAAACAATCACGATATACTGTGATAATTCGGGAGTTGTGGCTAATTCAAAGGAACCACAAACTCACAGAGCAACAAAACACATTGAAAGGAAGTACCATATTATACGAGAAATCGTAGCAAGGGGTGATGTACTGGTAGAGAAGATTGATACAAGAAATAATCTAGCGGATCCATTCACAAAGGCTCTGCCTCAGAAGGTCTACGAGATGCATGTACGTAACCTTGGGCTGAGGGCAAAGCTATCCACGTAGAATGTTTGATGTAATAGCTAGATTAGTTTAGACGCGTTATACTCTGGAAAGCACCTGTATAATGCTTTGAGTATAAGTGGGAGATTGATGGATTTATATACTAAAAGCATTATGAATGGTATATTATGTACAAGGTCGATTGGTTAATATACTGGGAATCATAAATGTTGTATGTTCATCTCCTGTCTGAATTAACAAACATGTGTCGCAAACGCAATTATCCTCTTATCTCGTCGATAGGGAGATCATACGGTGTGTAGAAGATCACGGAAGATCGTATGGATCGTTTGACCTAGCAAGATATAAATGGTTATCACAGCTGAGACAGTTCCAGGATAAACTGTCGGTGTAGGCTGCAGCATACGCAGTAATAAGCATCTTATCTTAGATGGCTTGGTATGCTGGTGTGGGGCACACATTGATAAGGACAAGTCGAGATTGATTCTTTTATCTGACATTAAAAGAATCTAGATCTCTATGGCTTGATGAGATCCTAAGCCTACATGAAGGTACAAAAGTATGTGCAGATTGTGTATTACTTTGAGTTGCAGTGAAAGGCTCTAGTTGAGTTTGTATATCTGTATCTTAGGTAATAGCGGTTTGTGTATGATTGTCTGGTACTGGAACTAGGTAACCACATCCAGTATAGGATGGTGACATTCCCTGAACAGCTCAAAAGGTTCGTTATGCTAAGTCCTGCAGGCTGATTAAGTTCAAGCATAAGTGAAAAGGTTTGAGTGGATTGATTCAGGAATATAAGATGTTAATTAATTAAATAGCTTGCCAGAGCTTAAATTAATTAACGAATGTCTGTAACCTTAAATGTGGGGATATACCGAGCCCATGCAACCCGTACCTCAAAACGTGGTAGCAAATAGGTAGGACAGTATTGATTCTCTGGTGGAATGAATCAATATTAATTAATTAATTATATTCTGGGTTGAATATGGGAATTAATTAATTGATAGGCCTTATTTGCTATTTGCATTCTGGTCCCTGGTCTGGCCCATGAAACTCAAGCCCAATAGAAGTCCAGTATTTTCCTATAAATAGGCCTCAGTTCCTCAAATCTCAACACACCACAAGATCATAAGTTGCACACAGCAAACCAAGTTTTGGGAGCTGTGATGATCGACTAAGATCTGAGAACAAGGAGGAAATTCTGCTTCTCAACCGGGCAAGGAATC